>CM075937.1:6087908-6359633 GCA_038030265.1 Corythucha ciliata | reverse complement strand
TAATTATTGAACAGTCGGAACTATACGCGGCGCAGAAGGGATTTGGCATCAACTTAACGGCTGAAGAGGTGCATGCCTTTATAGCCATTTTGATCATTATGGGGTTTAACAAACTACCATCAATGCGTATTTACTGGTCCACGAACCCTAACTTCCGGAACTAGAGAATTTGCCAGATAATGTCAATGAAGAGATTCTTACGGATATTAAGAGCTCTTCATCTTAATGACAATTTAAAAATGCCTACTAAAGGTAGTCCCAATTTTGATCGTCTCTTCAAAATAAGACCGATGCTGACCCACTTCAGCTCTGTTTTTAGAGGGGGCATTATACCTGGTAAATTTTTCTCGATAGATGAGAGCATGATCCCGTTTAAAGGTAGGCATTCATTGAAACAGTACATGCCAATGAAGCCTATCAAGCGAGGCTTTAAAGTATTCGCTCTATGCTGTTCCACGACCGGACTTTTGGTTGATTTCCTATTTTACAGCGGGAAGACCAATGAGACTGGCTCTTTGGGGCAAAGGGTTGTTCTGGCATTGTCAAAAGGGTTGGAATCCATGGGGTTGTCGTGTCTACAAGAGCGCTGAAGAAGGGAGTTTCGCTTCTAGCGATCGTGTGTATTACGACCTAGCCGTTTAAATCGTTGCAAGGAGTTTAAACAATTTTGTTAAGAAATTGACGCGTTTATCTCGCACCCTGGGCCAACACTCTCCTCTGCCCTCGAAGTTGTTTCCAGCATCCAACGCCTTCACTTACATTTCCATCCCCCCCCCCCCTCAATTAGCGTCATAATTACACATGAAAGAACAGCTTCCCTTCGGTTTAACTTGGGTAGCTCATACCTCCTAAAAAATACGCTTATTTTCCCCTTTTCAATTATTTAAGATGTTTTTATTCATCTAAACTCCTTCGAAGAATAGTTATTTACTAAACACATTTTTTTTTTGCTAATTTTTAGCTGTAAGAACCTTTTTTTTTGTCTCTTCGTCTCCTTACTTTTTTCTTTTCTTGAACTGTCTTTACAGTCTATTGTTCACGTTGAAGATGAAAAGTTTTTTTTTTTAGAAGAAAAGCCTCAAGCCCCCCCCCCCCGCCGGCCCTTCCGTCTCCAACGTCATTCTTTTTTCTCAACCCTTAGATCCTTTCTCTTGAAGCTTTTTCTTTCATCCTCTTCAAGGTAACGGTCGATAATGTTTAAATAAAAGACGCTCGTCAACATTAACATTTTGTTCAATGAGCGTGGGCGGGAAATTACCCCCTCCCCCTCCCACCCTAACGAGGGTGCAGGCTACACGAGGGGGTGCTAAGGCCCTGTTCACAAGCCATATGCTATGCGTCTGTGTAGACAATGCAACCGAGCCGGGCAACCGCCCGGGGATGCCATGTCCTTTGGGGCGCGTCTAGCAAAATGATGGGGGGGGGGGGAGTTTTTTTCAATTTTAGCCGTGAATTACAGAGCTTTTCCACTACAATTTGTCCGCGAATAGGTGATTTTCCTCAATTTTAGCTGTGAAGTAGCGTTTTTATCCCATGTTAGCGATTTTTCTCAATTTTTGCCATGAATTAAATATTTTCCTCGTTTTTTCCAGCAAATTAGCATTTTTTAACCTTTTCAGCAGTGAATTAGCACTTTGGGCTGCAAGTATAGCGTTTTTCGTTAATTTCAGCCGCGCTAATTAATTAGTGATTTTCCTCAAAATTAGCCGCAAATTAGCGGTGTACGAACTATTTTTGTCCCGCATATACAATTTTGTTTTCAACTTTTAGCTACGGACTAGCGCGTTTTTTCAGGTTTAGGCACGAAGTTGCCTTCGGAAGCAACAGATTATTGTCTTTTGCTGAATTTTAGCCCCGAGTCAGCGTTTTTACTAAATTTTAGTCGTGAATTGGCGTTTTCTCTAATATAGCCGTGAATTAGCCGATTTTTCTCATTTGAATCCCCGAATGAACGTTTTTTCTATACTTTATCCGCAAATTATCGGATTTTTTATAATTTTAGCTGCGAATTAATCATTTATTCTTTTCAATTAAGTCCGCGAAATAGGATTGTTCCAAGTTTAGCCGCTAATAAATAACATTTTTGTCAATTTCATTAGTGAATTACCTATTTTTCTCGATTTTTGCCGTGGATTAACGCATGTCCCAATTTTGGCAGCTAATTAGCCCTTCTTCTCAATTTCAGTCGTGAATTAGCATTTTTCGAAAATTAGCTGTGAATTAGTGGCTTTTAACTTTTTATCCGAGAATGGGCGATTTTTTGCAATTTCAGTTGGGAATTTGTCATTTTTCTCAATTTTTAGCCTCGAATTAGCGTGTTTTTTTTCTATTGTACAGCCTTAGCGGGTTCTCTAGCCTTTTAGCGCTTGCAGAAAAGCAAAAACTGGGCCACGTCTCAATCTTACCAACAGCAAATTAGCGTTTTTTCTTCATTTTAGACATCATAAGGTAGCGTGGGCGGGCATATCAGCCCGGGGCGATCCGGCCCTCTCACCACTATCTCTCGGTCTCAGTTCGCTACTAATTCACGGACAGAAGTGAGAAAAAGCGTTACTTCGCGGCTCAAGTTTCCTTAAAGCTTCCGCGGATAAAGTACAGAAAAAACGCTAATTCACGAATGAAATTGAGAAAAATGGCTCATTAGCGGTTAAAATCAAGAAAAATACGAAATCACCGCAAAAACTCAGAAAAAACGTTAATTCACCGCTAAAATGGCGAAAAATCGTTAATCCGTGGCTAATTCACCGCGCCGAAGTGGGGGAAAACGCTAATTTGCGATTTGAATGGACGAAACGACAAATTCGCGGCTTCTAAAGGTAGCTTTGTGCCAGAAAGTGAAAAAATCGCTTAATCCACAGCCAAAAGCCAAAAGCTTTAAGTAATTCGCGAAGAAAATTGGGGAAAAACTCTAATTCGTGAGTGAAATGTACAAAAATGAGGAAAAACGCTAATGAGTGGTTATAATCATGATAAATTGCTAATTGGTGGTTAAATTGAGAAAATGGCAAGCCATGGCATTCGGAGGCAACTTTGCAGCCAACTAGCAAAAAGCGCTAATTTATGGTAAAAAATGAGAAAAATCGCTAACTCACGGTGAAAATTGAGAAAAATCGCGAATTTGCGGTTAAAATGGAGACTTCGCCTATCACCACAATTGCGGAAGTATTGGTGAAGTCAGAAAATCAAATTTCCATGGGCTCATCATTTTTGGTATTGCAACAATTATTGCGTGCGCAACAAGCTGTTTCTGAAAAAAAAAAAAAAAAAAAAAAAAAAAAAAAAAAAAAATGGTGGAAATACGGAAACAAAGCGAAATTCTGGAAAAGTGCAAATGGTCATTTCGATCAGAAATGAGATGTCCATTCACTGGGTTTTCTCTGTCCAGTCGTTTTTTTTTTACACCCTGTATACACATGTCTATTGGGCCGATATTTTTCCAGTACCCCGGACCGGTTAAATCTGTGTATCCGCCCCTGGTGAATAATGAACGAGAATTGGGGCCGATATTAATGCGTCCTTCAGCACCCTGAACGCGTTTTCACAAGCAGTCGACCGTATCCAGGAAACATTTTTCCTTCGTATTTATGACGAGCAAGTTTTTACTTTCTTCATCGACTGGTATATAAAGGTAGGCGTCGGATAAGTCGAGAATGGAAAACTTTTCTCCATTTTGTAATTTTGAGAATATTTCATCCGGCGTTAGTATTGGATAAGTTTAGTCATTATGCCGGTGTAATGGAGTTACTATAGGACGAAATAAGTACAAGATGTTGTCACTCCACGGCGTGTATTATTAACCAAACCAGGTTTCAACCGCTCAGGGTCATCATCAGTGGTTATCACAGGGTTAGTTGAGTCACAATAAAATGAAACCGTGCTGGTGGATATAGTGATGGGCAAGAATGGTCTTGGTTCTTGCAGTCTCGCAAGACTCTTGCAGCAAGAACAAGAACAAGACTTGATTGTGGATGCAAGACCAAGACATAGACTTACCCTGCAAGAACAAGACTTCATGCAAGACTCCGGGAACTCTTGCAAAAAGAAAGATCGGAATGTTTTAAGAAAAGCTAGACTGTTTGACGGGAAAACGGAGCTAAGTCATTCTCTCCGCGTAGCGTTCAAGTTTTCGGTGAAGTGGGAAGGTAAAATTAGTGCCACCAAAGACAGAAGAACCACCCGCTATTTCATAATCAAGAAGTAAAATTAAATAAATTCGTACTCCTATTGCAAGTGAAAGAATGAACAGAAGCGAGAAATCTGCAAACTGTGTTTTTCTCGAGGAGAGAAGTGGGAATGAATGAAAAAACTCAACACTTCGGACGGGATTCGAAAGGCACATTTTTCTCTTTTCATAAAAGCGATTCGCGATCCACAATAATTCTATCCTTCAAAGGCGGATCTTTAGTAAAATTGGGTGGAGGGGGAGGGGTCACTCGAATAATTTCTCAACCAAAAAATATGGTGAGTGCGGGGAGGGGGCTGAAAAATCGCCGTATGCCATTCGATTTTTCTGGCGCTTCTAAATTCGACTTAAAAATTCAAGACAAGTGCCTTCAATTATGGGCGGGGGAGCTGCTCGGGTCATTCCTCGCGAATCAATCAACCCTCGTCTACTAGTCTACTAAACGGATTACACTTTCTCGCCTTATTTATGCACCAATTCTGGGTTTTAAGGTCTCGTTTCAATCTCTTTTTAGGGCGCATCTACCCAGTTTGGTCACTTTTGGAGTACGAATTTCAAATATTTTGTCTGTCGGTTTTACCATTTTTTTAGGTTTGGATAGTACAATAAGGCATTTTTTCGGAGCGAAAAGTCCGTCAAACCAAACCACTTTTTCGGCGCGAGTTCAGTTGCCATTTTTAGGACTAAAATTGTCGGGATGGCCCTTTTAGGACATGGATTAGTCGATGCGATTTTTTTTTAAATCTTGTATCTTCAAATTGACATTCTAGAGTCCGAGAGCCCGATGGTGGTCAGATTGGTCAGTTTTGGAGCCAGAGGTGCCAAGTTTAGTCTTTTCAGAAAGGGAAGGAATGGTCAGTTTGGTCATTTTCAAGCACGAACGGTTGGTTTTGCCATTTATTTTCATAGCCTGAGCTGTCTTTGTAGGCAATTATGAATATAGGGCCTGTATGGGTATTTTATTTCATGTTTTTGGCCGTCTTTGGGTGCACGAATCGTCGATTTGGCCATTTTTATGTCAAGAATCATCATTTGTGGGCATTGTCATGGCCCCAATCGTTAGTTTAGTCATTTTTGGTGCGCATAGATGCAAATTATTCGGAGCCGGAACTATTTGGCAATATTTAGCGCGCAAATGGTCAGTTCAGCCATTTTGGAGGCATTTTTGGCCGCAAAAGGTCTTTTTTGCCTGTTTTTGATCAGTCAGTATTGAACCATGTTGAGCGAATATGTTCAGGTTGGCCATTTTCGGCGCGAGAATGGTCGATTTTACTATTATCAGGCCAGGACATTATAGCTTCGACATTTTCAATGCGTGAATCGTCATTTTTGCGTTTTTTTAAGGCAAAGCGCAGTTAGTTTGGCCATGTTCAGGGCGCATAGTATCAGTTTAGCCATTTCTTGATACGAGTCACACCGCTCATTTATACAATGAAAATTGCCAGAAAATTGTCAGTTTAGCCATTTTTACAGTGCGAATCGTCACAAATAGCATTTTTGTTTTTTTGGTGTGTATTATAAGTCTGTTTATCCATCTTTACGTTTGGAATAGCCTGCTATTTTTAGTAGGTATTGGCTATTTTTTAGCACGCATCAATTTCTCAAGTTCCTTGGCTGAACCGGTTGGTCAAGGATAATCATCTACGGGGTGAAATTAAAGGTTTTGGCAACTATAGCTACATCCCTTATGTTATAATATGTAGGTTAGGTATGTATTACCATGAAATAATGTAAAAAGAAGGGGCAGATATTGACCCGGCCCGCGTGACCGGTCAATCCTTTATATCCGCCCCTGGTTAGAGAATGGGGTGATGAGTGGCAGGGGACGGTTGATGATGAAAGGGGTTGATGGTAATGGGAGGCGTTAACAATTTATAAATATAGGTACATTAATTTTTCTTGCTTCTGTTTTTCTTATGATTTGACGGGACGGGGGTGGGTCAATATGACCTCTGGATGCGCGCTAGTCATCGTTGACAGCGGCTAAATCCCTAGCACTATAAATTTACTGATTCATTTCCCTCATTTTTAACTTCCGAGAAACAACAAGTAAGTTCATAGTAGTGACCGTCACCCCCCCCCCCTCTAGCGTGCAAGAGTCTTGCGAGGCTCTTGAGCAAGACCAAGAACAAGACTGAGCCTGCGAGACCAAGAGCCGTATTCATAAACGTCACTCAAACCGAACTTAGCCTTAACTTACTCTTAAATGGAGATTTTGCATTCAGAGACTTCACTTAGGGCTCAGCCAGGTGATATTTTATCTCCCCTTAAGATTTAAGTTTAGTAGAACTTGAGACCTACTTAAGTGACGCTTAGGGCGAAATGTGTATTCATAGACCACACTTAAATCAAACCAGCCTTATCTCAGACTTGAAAAGAAGAAAATGACCTCAAAATTTCAAGTGTACTCCCGACCACCCTTATACTAAACTTATCTAAATAAGCGTATCGAGAACAGGGGCCTTATTCTCTAACACGATAGCAATCAAATTTCGATTGCAATGTTGCTATCCATCATAGAAACGTTGCTATTCGGCATTCTGCAATTTTAGAAACAATTGCAGCAACGTGCAACGTTGCTAAGGAGTATTTCTTTAGTAGGTTATTATAGTAGCACCACCAGACTCTGTTGCTATATCGACAAATTCGATTGCATTGTTGCTTTCATCTTTATCAAACCCCGTTATCATTGTGAATTTTAACTTTCCTCGGGCTAGCTTTTTCATTCAAGTCTGTCATGGGATAAGAACGTCGAAAGTTTCTTATCTCAGCTCACGCTTCTGATCTTCGCCATTCTGACTTCCGGCGCAGCAGCTTGTGGAGGATCAGCCCACAGCGAGAAGTATTCTAGCTCGAAGTCTCAGATGCGAGTGTTGTGTGGTCGAGAAAGCCGCTAGTCCTGTCTTGAATGGTTTAGACGTCAGCGTGTAGGCATTTTCATCCATGGCATTCTCATCAATTGTTCGCTCTCATCTTCGGGAATTTTCCTCGATCCTCGCCTCTTAATCGTCGTGAAGAGGCACGCTGCTGATTTCCCACATTACTCGGGTAGATTCTAGCTACTAGTGCTTGATTCTTCGTGGCTACTTGGGCGTGAGGATTCATAGTACGCTCCCGCTACAGACTAAAGAAACCGCACGTTTACACGTGCTACGTGATATGATCCTCACTGCTGCCTTATTTACATTTTTGAACTCTCCCTTAACGATATGAAAAACAAGCTGTTGGCAATTCAATGTAAATTTATTATTTGACAGCAATAAAGGCAATTTTAAATTGAATTTACAGACGTTCAAATGCGTATTTTATTTTCTTTCAGTGCATATTTAATGGCTTGGTCTCCTCCAGTATAGTTCTTTGGTTATTATTCCCAAGTCGATTTTCAATGTTGCTAAATCGGTATTCTCTAAAACTGCAATGCGGAAAAGCAACAAACAGATTTCAACAGTTCTACCATAGCAACATTGCTTTCTAGGCAACGTGTAAAAGCTTCAATGTTTTACAGAATAAGCCCCCTGTTGTTAGTTATCTCTTTGCGAGGATAAAATAATTATTGATTCCGACGATTTTGATGACTTAATTGAATGGATTGCTTTTACAAACGTCCCAAAAAGGTAGGTACGTACAAAATCATTGGTATGGACAGAGTGAGGTATTGTTCTGGGGAACTATTTTATTTATTTTGCCTCCTCCTATCGTATCAGAGACATCTGCGTCCGTGATGACGATCCATTCATTTCATTTACTGATGGGCAATTGACGTCGAGGTTTCGATGGTCTGCCGTTTTCACCATTGGTGATGCCGACCCTTACGGTTCTACAATGTTATGGTACGGTCAAAAACCTCAGCGAGATTGTTTCTTCGGTAGAAAAACTTATTATATTATTTTATTTTCTGAATACATCTTTTCTTTCAAAAGCCACTTCTCAATGAATGTGTACCGTGTACGCCAACCCATTTGGCTAGCGATCCACCGTCGTGCACCGATGCTCTTTCTTAAACTTTGCAGGCCTTTCGATTGCGTGGCCATCGTAGGCGTTCCCTGAAATCGAGCCACTGGCGGGGAAATAAACGCCGGCATCACTGAAATAATCAATTTGAGCCGAAAGTGGTTTATGAGTTCGTCGGTCAATGCTTAATTGACAATGCAACCGGTTTCCGCCCCTTAAATTGGCCAAAAAATAAGAATTTTCTTTGTTTTAGATTTTCTCGGCTCCAGTGCGACCTGTTGAGATCGGTTCCTCCGGCGGACTCACGTTTGCGGGCATTCTTGGGCCTCGGAAACATGGCCCAGAAGTCAATGGAGTTGAACGTGACGTCTGATTTTTGGATTTGTCGTGTCAAAAACCTTCCAATGCCTTCCCAGGAGCCAGGACCAACATGAGAGTAATTTATTAGTTGGTTATAATAAGTCCTGTACGCACGGATACATTTTTATGATTTCTCCGTGACACTTTGTTGGAAAAGCATCTTTCTGTTTCACAAGGCTGTACCGTGAAAAATGTCTGGGTGTGCAAACTTGTACAGTGCTGTGACCCCGTTCCGTTCACAGGCTCTGTACTACGCGCCTGGTGGATTCTATGCAACCATACTCCTGGGGGGGGGGGGTGATATGAAATTTGCGGTCGGGTCGAACAAGGCTACTATTGCTGGACCAGTTCTTTCACGTGAGAAATCAAATTTTTTTTAGGAGGGGGAATTACTCCGGTCACCCGTTAGCACCAAATTATATTGTTATTAACTAACTTACCAGAGGGTTTTTTTTACTGACCAATAATGTCTTAAAATGCTCGGATTGTGCTGAAAATTGGCACACGATTGACGCGTCGGTCAATACAATACAGCAATCCGATCAGTAGGGTTTTCCGGAATTTCCTGAGTTTCCCTCAACCGACCGGGTTCAAAATGTAGGACAAGTTGTACTGACCAAGGGTAAATTGTGTGTCAATTTTCTGCTCAATCCAAGCATTTCAATTTCCGGTCTGTTGGAGAAAACCCTCTGTCCATTTTATGGGTGATGGCGACGTTGTGAAGGTTGATCTATACTAATATGAAAGATTTAGTCCTCTTCACGAAATTTCGTGGTATTGGCGATTGTAGCTATCACTAGCGGCGCTAAGGAACCTTTAAAGACGAGTAGACGCATACGGCGCCATGTTCGTTCTTATCAGTTTAATAAGATAGGTTGGGGGTGGTTTGTTGACATTCACGAAACATGAACAAAAGGTGGATTTTACAAGGCTGATAATTGATAAGAGCGAACATGGCGTCTGTGATTTTACCTGTCTGATTATAGGTTCTCTAGTGGCGCTAGTGTCGTGTGATAATGAAACCGGTACTCCCTACATATGTTAAATGATAACAAGTCTTGTGTTTTTTAAAAGTGATTTTTCGTGGTCAACGTCCGTAACATAATGGGAAAAAAGTAGTCAGTTTGCCTAAAGTGACGAGAACAGAAGAACATGGTCTCTGATACACTTATACTCGAACGTCAAGCAAGCCCCCAAGCCTTTCGGCGGTCGACTTTCTCCCAACACTGGGCTAATTGATTGCTGACACCGTTGAACCCTCAATTTTTGCGAAACAATGAAATGACAATGTTGTCTCGGTTACGATGGGAAAAGAAACCACAGCACACAGTTTTCTCTGGATTCACCCTTGAGAGACATCCCACGAGCGCCCTATCATTTCTTCATTGGTACTCGCCAGTTAACCGTTTCGTTTTAGTGCTCAGAGAACGGCACAGGTTCAGCAAAATGGTCGAAAACGTTTTTGAATCGGTGTTTTCGAGTTTTCCTGCTCCAACATATAGCCGACAGTGAAAGTTTCTGTACGGGAGTACTGCGCACCCGCATAACCGTCTTGTTTTCTTGATTCGGTGATGCCAATGGTACAATACCGAGGCCTCCTCGTCACCATCGGATTATTTAGCCGTAGTTCACAGTAAAAAAGTGTCACTGATCAACATTTTTGATACATGAACTTCCTCATTGTATAAAACCTTTGTTGTAGTTTGTTGTCAAACAACGACAACAACAAATCTCATGGAGTACCGGACTCAATGTTTCTCTGAAACGTCGCCAGACATCGTATCTCTTAGCTACAATCGCCAATAAAACCCTCTGTCAATAGTCCGGAATTTCCCGAGTTTCCCCTCAACTGGCCGGGTTCAAATTTTTGGGCAATGTGGATTGGGCCACGTGGAAACTACGTGCCAATTTTCAGCGCAAACTGAACATTTTAAAGTCAGGGAGATCAACGAAAATTCTTTGAATTCTCTTAACTTACTCGCGTTAAATACCATCAAGTCAGGCAAAGCAATTAGAAGTCCGGTCACCATTAATTTACGGAACGTTAGTCTGATTCTTGACACGGGTAGTCCAGTTACTAACATTTCCGAAAAGACGTGGGCATTTCTGTAAACTGAGGCAACCCTCAAACCACCAAAAAAGTCGTTTGTTTCCTGCAGTGGTCACCGTATTCCGGCACTCGGTGAATAATTTATGAATGTTAGACTCAAAAACATTAAAAAGGTCCTATTGCTATACGTCGTCAAGGTTGAGCATCACGATTTATTAGGAAGAGATTGAATATTTGCTCTCAAAATCAGTTCCCATTCTATAGAAATGATTACAAGAGGACTTGGGGTACTGCAAGTTTCGGTCACCAGTTCCATCGACCATCCATTCGTCCTATCTATATAAACGCAATGCTCGTCAAACATCGCAACGTTTTTGATGAACTATTTGGCCATTGTAGCAAAGTTTTGGCCTCTCTTCCCCTCAAACCTGGAGTTTCACCAACATTTAGTAAGGCTAACCCTGTTCCTTACGCCCTGAGAGTCCCTGTTAATGAAGAAATAGGGTGATTGGTGTCGTCTGGAATTCTCAAACCAGTTGAAACGTCGACTTGGGCCTCTCCTTGCGTCATTGTTAGAAAACCGACAGGGAAAATTAGACTTTGTGTTGAACCAAGCTCTAGAACCTCAAACTTATCCACGAAATAAGTACAAGATGTTGTCACTCCACGGGTGCTTTATTAACCAAACCAGGTTTCAACCGCTCCACCAGTAGTGATGCGAAAAGCAAGAACAAGACCAAGACTTGACAGTCTTGGTCTTGGGGCCGTATTCATAAACGCCACTCAAATGCTACTTAACTTATGCTAAGTTAAGTGTAAGTGAAGGGTGTTTTAAGTTAAGAACAGGTTTTCTATTCAGAAACGTCACTTCATCTTTACTTACTTAAGTCCAAGTAAAAGGTAAGTTAAGGGTGAGAGTTGCTGTTGAAGAATCAGTTTTTTTTTAAAGGTAGAGACATCTGATTTTTAAGCCTCGAAAGTTTTCCGCTGCTAATTCACGTTGTGGTTCGAGAAACACCTTACTCTTTTTTTCCTCTCTCTCTTCTGTCTTTACAGTTTTTGAAAGGCACGAAATTTCAATTTCTAGAAACATAATAACATTGTTTCTACTATTCCAGAGTCCGTGCTTCAAACCCGAATCAACGCATGATAATTCCGTAGCTGAAATATTCGTTAGTTCGGCGAAACTACCTACCTTGAAAATAGGAGTGCCTAATTTACTGACCCAGAGTTATCTCTACTGACCAGATACTTAAAATTTTGCCCTTTCTCCACTGACCGACAAACTTTGAAAATGTGGCCAAGACGCCCACGGTTATTACATTTCGCGTCTTTGAACTCGCATGTTTTCCTCACGTGCTGCCCTCCACAAGAGAAACAACGTCCGAATTTTGAAAAGTTAACGGGAGAAACATCTTCGGTATCAGAATTGTGGTTGTTTTCCGGGGCAAACACGATTTCAAGATTTTTGCTAGCCTCTAGTAACTCATGAAAAGACAAGTAATCCTTCTGAAGCAGAACGGATCTAGTCTTACGGTCTGAAACACTCATTATGAATGCAGTAATTAACGCTTCTTGATAAAAGTCACTGGGAAAATCACAAAACGAAGAACTTTCTTTGAGCCGATTAGCAAAATCGTTCGAAGTCTCGTCCTGTTGTTTCATCGAAAAAAAACGTACTCTCTCGTAAGTTTTCAGACGAAGCGGTTTGAAATGTTTGGAAAGTAATTCAAACAGCTCGGAACAAGAATACCTAATCTTCGACATTTAGACATTTTTCGGTTCACACAAATTAACTAAAAATACTCAAAACCAAGAACTCCAAATGTCCAACTAGCAAACATCTTTCATCTCGTCTTGAAATTGAGAAAGCCGCAGTGCAGTGCAGAATTTCAAGTACCACAAGTCCAGGTCGCTTGTCTTAGGATCGAAATTTTCGCATTTGATCGTAATACGATGTCTGCTTCTTTGTGACTTATTCGCTGACCTGCCAATCTTTTTCGGCATCAGACTCGACAGCTCTTATCCTCGTCGTCAGTAATGTGTACGAGAAGATTTACGGAAAAGCGAACGAATGTTTTTATTTAAAACTCATTAAAGCAACTTATCATATGACTGGCTACATCAGGTGGATGATGATGATAATAAGGTTTGTGTCAAAGGACTGGACGAGTGAGATAAATCAAAATTTCGGAGGAAGAAAGGGCGGTTTTGAGCTAAAGATAAGACCCTCATCCGGATCCCTTTGATACGATTGTTATTGTTTTACGAGACTCTCCCATTCGCACAAGCTCCTTGTCATACTTCTTCAGCGTAAATAAGCATACACTTTGAGAGAGAGTGAGAGATTGTGAAATAAGAGAGTTGTGAGTGAGGAGGGGTGAGGTTGACGAAAGTAGCTGGAAAGACGTATTATAAAGCCTTTTGATATATATCATCGCTGCAACCGTGACGACCGCCCGCATCACGTATACTCAAGCTTCACGCCCTACCACCTTTTTTTTTCTAGCGCAATAAATTACCTTGTCTTATATTTTCCCTGAGAAGATTTTTCCTTCCCGAGGAATCAATTCGTTTTTTTTTTATGACGACCCCTCCCACGTACAAGACAGTACAAAAGAAAGAGCGCAACAAGTTCGCGATGAAGAGCGTTCGCCATTAATCTTTTCGATCATTTTTTTTTTTTTTTTGTTCTTCGCCACAATAAAAGAACTCGTTGGGCAGTGGGTGGGGGTGGGGAGAGATTGCGTTACAAGTTTGCCGATGGTTTTACTGTTTGCACTAATATCGGGAAGATTCGAAGACAAATATTTGAGGGACGATGCCGAGTTCGGTTTGGACGATGAAAACAAATATTTTTTCTTTTTTAGAACGCGCGGTGGAAAATATGTCGAAAAAACTAAAGAAAAATGCGCTGCGAGTGATAAACGTCTTTATCAAATTGGATCAAACAAAATGGGCACAAATGTGAAGAGCAAAAAAATCTTGCAGGCTTAGTCCATCGAGAGATGAGTGCCATTTGTCCTATGGGCGAAGACGGGGGTCAGAGGGAAATACTTGAAAGTTTCCAATCAATTTTACCGAGTAAATCACCGAGGAATTATCGATCTGCGTAATTACACCCATCCCCTCCCCACTTCTGCTACCTCTTCATCAGTAAAAGCCGAAGAGTGTTATGATCGAGGCTTCTTCCCTTCAGGCCCCGTCATCACGGCGTATTATAACTTTCATACACTCGGAGGGGGTATATCGACGGTGAACGGGACCAGAATGAAGTCACATCTCATGGTTGGAGGGAGTGGTGGGGCGGGAGTAGAGGCAATCTAATAGGATTTTCAAGATTGCTGTCCATGCCCCCTCCCTACCCCATCAACCATCTCCTCTCTTTTTCTTGATATTACTTTTAGAAGCGTATTTCCATCCCTTCTATCTTCGTTTTTTTCTCTCACTCGCAGTCACTCTTTCTCCCTCACTCTCACCCGATAGTACGAAGTATATTAATTTGCCTCCCCCTCCCCTCCCACTCTACATTCGTCCGATTGAAGCTTTTCTAGGGATCAAAAGGCTATTAGCCACTTTTTTCGCTGCTATTTTACTATACCGTTCTGAGCTTGAAATTATATGATTGCTGAATATACCTAAATGCACCTCAGCCCCTACAATTGAATGAGATGGGTGGGATAAGGGTCTACAGTTTTTCGCTCAATATAACTTACCCCTCCCCCCCCTCCTCACCTGTCTCACCACTAACCATTTTTTTTCCACATTCAAGGAAAACCTACAAGTGTAAAGCTCAAAATTATGCAAACCACGGAAAAAGTGTCAAGTCCACTTTACGAATTGAAACCTGAAAAGGTCGGCCAATTGTCACAAGACCGAGACGGTCGTGCGGGAGATTGCCTGAACACTGGCTGTACCACAGCTGTGGCTGTGGTTTGTTTGTCTAGTTTAAAATTTGGCCTCATAATGAAATTTTAGTTCATAATTATTTACCTTTATTTATTATTTATTAGTAAAAGTACATTTTTATAACTGTACACTTATAACTTTATTTATAGGACTGGAAAATAGTTCCAGTTGGTACCACTTATAGTCGTTTATCGAGGCCTGGAAAGCACTACATATATTTATGCAAGTTTCGGGCCAACGCAAAGTGAAAACGTCGTAATCTCGGGAAGAATCCCTTTAGCGGCACGTCGGCTCGAAAATCTGTTTCGATTGCGAAACCCAAAGAAACAAAGTATTTAGTCCAAGATTGTCTTTTGGTCATTTTCGCGAAAATTGTCCTTGTTTTGTTAATTAGGCTTTTTAACCATGAAATCGCCAGTTTCAGGGCTAATAAATCACCGCAAAAATTGCAACTGGTGGTGGCCGAAGAGTCGAGATTCGGCTAAATAGTCGAAATAATAGCCGCGAAACAGCAGGTTTGCGTGGACAAACAGTCGCTAAATCATTATTTTAGGGGAGTGAAGCGATCATTTTGCTCTACTGAACGTTATTGTGTCATTGAATGACCCAATGTCAGTCAATGAAGAAATATCATAGTCAAAAATCCGCTGAATGAGCCACTTGCACATTTTTTGGAAACATTTTTTCCTAAAAGGCACAAAAATAGAAAAGGATTGGCGCACTTTTTTTTCAATATCAACGAAAATTTAAATTGATATGAATTTTCAAAATAGGAAATTTTATGGGCCAGCTAAAAACACCCCGCGCCATGTTGATTTCATATCTGAGTGTGATGACGTCACTTAGTTCGAACCATATTCGACAAATGACATTAACAGAGTGAATGTTGCTTTATTATTCAATTTTATTGATTTTTTTCGAGAAAGAAAATAATAAAAATTTGAATAAATATCAAAATATTAAAAAATATTATAAATTATAATAAATATTCGAATACATATTTGAACGAGCCTCACTTGCTCTCGCGTAACACGAGGATGCTTGTTTTAGCGGCGAAAGATTCCCAAAAATGTAATGAAGAATGAAATAAAAAATAACTCCACATCTTTGAGTTTCCAGCAGATCGTTTACGATATCTTTCCTTTTCAACTTCTCCAGAACAGATGAAGTTCTTGTCTTCTTGTTGCCTAAAAAGTAAGGAAATAATTTGTACGCTCTGTTCTTCGCTTAAACGCTTTCAAATTTACAAGAGTAAGAATATAGGTGTGTTCCATTGTTTTGTATTTCCATGTTTCCTACAGGAATGGAAGTATGGTAATCGTGAAAAAATTCGAGTTCGAGCTGACTTATCATTCTTGATGTACAACCTCAGAAAAGTTGAAAAAGTGGTTTTCGGCATGCCGTCGGTCTGTCGGTCTTTAGTGAAGGAAAATTGCAGCATTGACAGTTGTTTTCATTTAATATTTTCAGAAATTTCAATGAAATGCTGTTCGTGCTACACTTTTCCTGCAATGGAAAACGCCTAATAGTCCATTAGAATAGTTTGTAGGGCGTAATTTATGGAGGTTCTCAGACTAGTTGTACGGTGAATAAGAGTTTTTTCCTCTCTACTGTTTTACTTACTCTTTGAAAGAGAAGAGACGCTTAATATGTAGTACTATCATGTGACCAAACAAATCTATTGGTGCTTCCACAATGCTTACCCGTCAGTCGAGATGGTTAGTACTCAAATCGAGAGGGTACAACTCCCGGCTTCGCGTATGCGAGTCCTCGAAGTAGGTGAAAACGTCCTCAGGTACATCAACCATCAAGTTCTCAACGTCATTTTCGAGCTGACAAATGTTTTAATGACTTATAATTTGAAGGAAGACCGACCAAGGCTAGTCACTCAACGCACTAGTTGGGATGTTTTCAGGGAATACGTCGCCTCTAATATTAACCTTTCAGTCCCTCTAAAATCACCGGAACAATTAGAAGAGGAATCTGGGAACTTCGTCAAATGTATTCAGCGAGCTGCTTGGTCTGCCACGCCTACAGAAAACATTGCAAGAATCAGTCACACCACATATCCCCGTGAGGTTAGAGAGCTGGTTAGGGAAAAAAGAAAGGCGAGGAAACTCTGGCAAAACAGTAGAGCTCCTTGTGACAAAGCAAAACTGAATGGGCTAAAGACTCGGCTTGACGCCCTGAACAAGGAAATCAAGCAAGAAACACATGCCAGACTATTGATGGAGTTAACTCCAGGAAAGGACACGGATTACTCCCTGTGGAAGATTACTAAATCGCTTAAGCATCCCAAAGAACACATTCCTCCGATTAGAAAGCTGGACGGAGAATGGGCCAAAAGTCCCCAAGAGAAAGCTGCACTATTTGCAGAGCACCTCGAAGAAACATTTATGCCGCTGCAAGGGGAAAAAGATGAGGAAGACCTGCCAACGCTGCCTCCATCAGCGTCTTCGCAATATATAAGACCGGTAACGTTTAATGAGCTTAAATATGCAATAAACAATTTCAAAACAAATAAAGCTCCTGGGTATGACCTCATAACTGGGAATGTTGTCAAACTACTCCCGGAAGTAGGAATGCGTATGTTACTCTACCTCATAAACGCATCGCTGAGACTCAAATACGTACCTCGCTGCTGGAAAGTGACAGAAGTGATCATGATCCTGAAACCTGATAAGGAATTGAATTGTTGGATTATGTGAAATAACACAATTAGATACACCTAGTAGCAAAGATACGTTTCAGAAACATTTTGATTTTTGTTTCTGAAAGGTTTCTGAAATCATTTCAAAAACGTTTCATAATCGTTTCTATGTCCGCTTTTTGATGTTGGCACAACACGCTTTAGAAATGTGTCTGAAACGTTTTAGAAACGATAAATTAAACGTTTCTATCACGAATCTGACACCACAGAGAAATGAATCAGAAACGTTTCTAAAACCATACAATGGTTTCGAACTAACACCTTTTGGAAATGTGTTGAAAGTGCTTCTGAAATGTGCTGCCTTACTTTTCTGAAATTATGAAGACACGACGTTACGAAATACAGTTTAGTTTCCATTGCGTGCCTGTTTGGCTAATAATTAAAAAAATAAAAACGAGTAATAAGCGGTCCGACTTTTAATTTGACAAATTAGAAACATTTAAAAAACAATAATTTTGGTTCATCCAAGGCAGGGGAACTTTTGCACTGGACTCCAAAGATTTCTGTGGGACAAAAACATAAGTAGGTAACAATAATAAGTAGGTAAATGAATTTTTCACAGAATTAAGGAACTGTATATAGATGAATACCTTTTAACATCAATCTCTTCATCAAACACGTTGTAAACGCCCTTCGCCATGGAAGAAAAAAAAAAACAAAAAAAAAACAACAATTTTAGGTCATCCGGAGTAAATCTTGTACTGGAATCCAAAGATTTCTGTGGGGCAAAAATATAAGTTGGTAAATACATTTTTCACAGAATTAAGGAACTGCTGAGATGAATACCTTTCATCACTAAGTTTTTCATTAAACGTTTCAACATACCTAAGACGAATACGAACGGCTAATTCAAACGGTATTCATTTCCTTAGAGTTGGCTCTGAACAAATTGAAGCAAGATTAAAACATACTTGCAATGTGTGCTTGTAAGATGACAATAAATTACTTTTGCATGCGATTGGCGGCCTCAGCCAACCATAATTTAATGCTCCGGACAATCTATTGCTTACTGTCACAAGCATTGGTTTTTTTAATGACAGCATCTGAAATAAAGTCCACGTTAATTTAAAAGTAAGATCTACGATGAATACGAACTTTACCAATCACTACGCTACTAATCTGAAGATGGTCGAACTTTTTCTTATCTTTTTGGCCTTTCCAACTGTACAGAATGGCAACTCGGTCGTCAAGCACCATTTACAAGCCACTGGCTGTAATTTTAGCGATCGATTTTCCCTCGGCCCCAAATACTATCGCTGAAAACTACGTTAAAGTAATCTATTAGTTGAAGATTCCCGACGTAGTGCACTAAAATATAGAATGACTGACAACTTTGCTGAAGAAATCTTTATCGACCAATTTGTTTTCAGTATTTGACAGATCTTCTTCACACTTGATAGGAAAATCGTTCATTACGTCTTGGGCGGCACCGACGTGAAAGGGCAAGCCACCTGGATTACTCAAGATTGAGGATTCGTATCGATCAAGACGGGACATGACTTCAAGTTTTAGGAACTTAACAACTGAGTTGAGTTTTTTGATTTCCGCTGCAAACACCACATGAAACGATTACTAATAAATTGTTCAACATACCTCATATTGCCGGACATACCTCAGCAAAATCAGCAGCAGCCAGCAGCAAAATCAAACGAGCAGAACACAAACCGTACCACAAAACCACACACTATGACCACGTGCAACCGCGAGTATAAAAGATATAAAGCTGAACTAAACGGTAGAGTTATAACCTTCAAGTAAAAGGTTATAACAACGGTTGTCCTTTTTCTACAGGTCAATTATTTGAACCCCGAAGCTAACTAGGGTGGCAAATTATGAGAAATAGCAATAGTAAAGCCTGTATAAATCTTTAATTTGGCACTATAAATTGTCACGAGGAAATTAGGTACTAAACAAATAGTCGTTCTCAGTGGGCGGGTTTGTGTTGAATTTTTATTGACCAGCCGTATACGAGTTTTTCCAACAAAATATTAATTTTTAAAATACTAACAAATTTTCTTCAATTTGATCTCGTTTGTTATAATTAAATAATCATTCCTATGATTGGCCGGCCAAATAATGACCGTATGTCGGCTCGGAATCCGCAGTTGGTTATGGTATGTTTTGAAAACGTATGACACCAAAACGTCTCTATTGCCACGTATTTTCCATGTTTCAGAAACGTTACAAATTTAATATTTCCCCCGCAACCAATTTTCAACGTTTCAGAAACGTTTCAGATTCAATCATTGCGAACGCAACGATGCTACTAGGGGCGTACCAGTCAAAAAACCATCTCCTTTTATTCTCAAAACTCAACAACAACCCTCTCTCTCTCTGTCTCTCAACCCAACCTGTCTTCTGACTACTTCCTAATTCTGTTGTTCCCGTTCCCGCCACTTTACATTCATCAATTCCTCTTCACGCCCTCCCCTTAAAAAAAATTGAAACAAGTACAATAGTTCAAATAATAGAAACATATCAATGTACAAAAATAATAAAAAATTGAAAGAAAAAATAAACGGACATAAATTAAAATTGATATTGTTGTGAAGCATTGATAACTTTCAATTTGGACGAAACTCGTCAAATATCTAGATAACAAATAAAAAAAAAAGTAAACGCACCAATAAGAACAAGTATGCATAGAAAAATAATAAACAAAAAACTCAAACAATTACATTTCAGAGATTAGTTTGGTAATTTTGGAGATATTGAGGAAGTTTGGTTTTCCGATTGGATTTACGGGGTTGCACATCGCTGCTAGGATTGAGTGCTCTAGGAATAGCTAGGGGTCTCGCAGTTGAGGGGAATGGGGAACTGGATGTCAAATTTTGATGAGCCCTCGGAGTCGGCTGTTCATCTAGGGGCGAGGTGTTCACTTTGCGGAGTCGGATCTGTGCCTGATGCACCTTATGTTCTCTTCCTGACTCTGAAGCTACCATTCGTATCGTTCTAGAGGGTGCGCTCGTTATAGATCCCTTTAACCACTGTGGGTGCTTCTCATGTGGCCGGGGCATGAACCAAACTTTTGTGCCGATATCGAAAATAGAAGGGCACTTTGAATCTCGTTTGGGACGAAAAGCGAAGGATAAATGTGTACGGGTTGGGTACTTGAAAACGAGAGACATGGGTGACGGTGAAACCGATGTTGGAGCGGAATGCTGAATGGACATGAAATGGAGTGATCTTTCCAGCCACGAAGACCCTGGAATGTCGGTGGCTGCTTTACGTAGACCTTGGTTAGCTCTGTGAACCGCAGCCTCAGCTCGGCCGTTGCTCTGAGGGTTATAGGGAGCAGTTAGTTGATGTTGAATATTTCGTGAAGCTAAATATGACGTGAAGTCTGTAGAACTGAATGGCGGTCCGTTATCGGTGACAATCGTGTCAATAAGTCCAAAAATCGACATTAGACGTTTTAGGAATAATATGACTTTCGTAGCCGTAGCTGATGCCATTTCCTCGATATGTATCCAGTGAGAATATGCGTCAATTGCCAGTAAAAATTGTTGTCCATCCAGTTCAAAGAGATCCAAATGAACTCTTTCCCATGGTGAAGGCGGATCAGTGCGAGGCACTCTGTTGGGGGCGTCAGGCTTTCGGGACGCATGGGCGTTGCAACTTTCACACGACGCTGACATTTTTACTAGCTCCGAGTCGAGATGAGGCCACCAAACTAGCGTTTTAGCCGCCTCCCTCATTCTTGATAGCCCCAAGTGGCCTTCGTGAAGTGTGCTGAGAACTCTTGACCTAAGAGTTTTCGGCACTACGACTCTGCCATTCATCCTAACAATACCGTCTTCCACTTCCAACAGGTGTCTCACCGTAAAATATTTAGCAAGTTCTTTCTCCGACGGCTTTGAACCCCACGAACGGGAAAGTAACGTGATTACATTCAGCAACACTTCATCCTTTTTAGTTTCTTGCTGCATTTCCTCCCAACGTACTAGCGGAGTGGCATCATGAACAAAAGGCACGTGAACAACTTGACTATCCGAAGCGAGTGGGAGGCGTGATAAAGCGTCAGCTTGAGGAATAGCATTCCCAGGTTTATATTCCAATTTGTAGTCATACGCCGAGAGAATTTCGGCCCATCTTATCAACCTTGATGCTGCTATAGTCGCGATGTTTTTATCAGGAGAGAGTATCGTTCGTAGTGGTTGATGGTCGCACTCAATGGTAAATTGCCGCCCAAATAAATAACGATGGAATTTTTGCAGACCGAAAATTATGGCCAGGGCTTCTTTATGGAGCTGGGAATATTTGCGCTGGGCGGGGTTTAAAGTAGCCGACTCGAAAGCTACAGGACGGGTCACCCCGTTCTTCCGTTGACTCAAAACCGCACCAATACCATAGGAAGAAGAATCAGTTGTTAAAATTACTTCTGCAGAAGGATCGAAAATGACTAAGGATGTGGCCTGAGCTAGCATATTTTTGCATTTGTCGAAAACTGATTGGCATGATGAGGACCAATGCCACTGAACGTTTTTACGCAAGAGTTCGTGGAGAGGCTCGAGAGCGGACGATAGATTACCAATAAACGAACGATAAAAATTTATCATTCCCAAAAATGATTTAAGTTCGGATTGGTTCCGCGGCGGTGGCATGTCCACGATCGAAGATACTTTCTCTGGGTCGGGGGATTTGCCGTGTTGAGACAAAATGAGCCCCAGAAACTTGACTGACGGAGTAAACCATTTGGATTTAGAAACGTTAATTTTGATATTATAATGATCTAGGCGCCGGAGCACTTCTTGAACGTTGGTGTAGCACTCAGAGTACGATTTGCCTCCCACCAAAATATCATCGAGATACGCTCTACAGAATGGAATTCCAGATAGAACACGGTCCATGACAGCTTGAAAGATCGCCGAAGCTGAACTTACTCCAAAAGCTAAACGATTAAAACGGAAAAGTCCTACATGAGTGTTGACAGTTAGGAGGTGTCGACTGGATGGGTGAACCTCCAGTTGTAAGTATGCCGCCGTAAGATCAATCTTGCAGAAATTTTCACAACCTTCAAAGTCATTGATGATGTCGTCAGGCAAGGGTGAGGGGTAAATATCAGTTCGAATGTTAGGGTTAACAGAACGCTTAAAATCACCACACATTCTTATGCCCCCGTCTTTTTTCTTTACTATGACTAAAGGACTTGCCCAATCGGAATGAGGCACGGGATGAATAACTCCTTCTTTCTGTAGATCACGCAGTGCTTCCTCGACCTCCGTCCGGAGCGCAAGAGGTACGGGCCGAGCTTTCTGGAAAGTCGGAACGGCGTCTTTTTTTAAGTTGATGTGAGCGGAAAAAAAATTAATAGGCTTGTCATTATCAATAAGTCCAAAAGCCCGAGGAAACTTTGACTTGAAACCCTGCGGGGTCCCATCCATAACCGTGTCTTGAAGCCTTTTTTGGTCCTCAGACGGAGGGAGGGCTGCTATTTCTTGACACTTTCCAGGCGAAGTAAAACCCAACCATCTCCTCCAGTGAGGAACTAATCTGTCAAGCAGGTCCCGCCCCAGAAGAGCGCGAGGGTTAGTGTTTTTAACTACGATTATGGACGCGTTATGTATCGTTTTGTGGTTGCACGAAACGGGCACCGAAAAATAGCCGAGCGTCGTGATGGGCAATCCGTTAGCGGCTGAAATAGTCCCATGAAACGGCTCCAATTTGGAAAAAACGAAGGAATCGGGTAAAACCGAGGAGTCTATTAGGGAAATGCTAGCACCTGTGTCAACAACAAAAGGGATAGGTTCAGGAAAATATTTGCAACTGAGTGAGACCACAAGCGGATGGTTGACCACAAACAGTTCGTGAGGAATAATGGCCGGAACAACCTGCTTCGATTCAAAAACATGCTTCTTATTCTTAGTCATGCGGCTTACCGTGATTTTCCCAACTGCCGCTGCAACCGTGTCTTCTTGAAACCCGAGTTCCTCCGAGGTAGTGATACCCTCAGAGACTGGGGCGATTGCCGAACCAGCCTGGCAAACTTCCGCGAGATGGCCAAGTTTGCTGCACCTCTTGCAAGTCATCTTCCGTGCATGGCATTGGGGGGGTGTATGATTAGTAAAACAGCGGCCACAGCGTTTGTATCCCTGCTGATTGACGGTTTGTTTGACGAATCGTGGCGGAGCACCACCAGTTGCACGATATCTGCTGAGCGGCTTAAATGGCCTCTTATTATCCTCGGAGGTGTGGTTATGCACCGGAGCAATCGGGGTTGCAGAAACCAGCGCCGAATTGTCCTTGACGGTTTGTGCCTCGACAGCTGCTTTTACCATATCATTAAAAGAAGTGGAGCTTGGAAGCTTTAGAAGAGCTTCAACGATATGGGGTTCGGTGAAAGACGTTAAAAATTTTAGCTGCCTGGTGGCTTCTTCCCCGGACAGACTGCTCCAATTTCCTTTTAAAACAAGGCTTGTTACTTGATCGGCATATTCTTGAATGTCGTGGCCCGCGGAGTACTGTAACGTCGTCAATTTTAATCGATTTCGTGTAACGTCGCTGGAGTCCAATTTATCCACGACCGCTGCTATATGGTCCCAGGAGACGTCGTCTATTTGCTGCGGAAGCATTGCTTGTTGGAACCGGGCGTACTCGTCATTGGGAAGACCCACTAAAAAATCGTAGCACTTTCGACGTTCGTTTGTTATTCCTCGAATTTGGAAAGCCATTTTAGCCCTTCGGAAATAACTCGTGATAGTTTCGCAAGGAAACTTCGCCAACACCAATTTGTCCTGGGAAGACATTATCACGTTCACCGAATGCACGGAGCACTGGTTGAGAAAAAAAAAACCGGCTACCAACTTCAGTTCAATAACAATAAGACAAACCGCGCGCGATTTTCATATATATTTGTTTTTTATCCTCGTCGCCACTGAATTGTTGGATTATGTGAAATAACACAATTAGATACACCAGTCAAAAAACCATCTCCTTTTATTCTCAAAACTCAACAACAACCCTCTCTCTCTCTGTCTCTCAACCCAACCTGTCTTCTGACTACTTCCTAATTCTGTTGTTCCCGTTCCCGCCACTTTACATTCATCAATTCCTCTTCAGGAATCATGCGAGAAAACGTCGTACCGTCCTATATCATTGTTACCAGTGATCTCCAAACTCTTCGAGAGGTTACTCGTGAAGAGATTAAAAGCCATAGTCAAAGACAAGGAGCTTATCCCCAATCACCAGTTCGGGTTCAGGGAAAAGCACTCCACTATTGATCAAGTGCATCGCATCACTCGGGTGATTGAGAACTCTTTAGAGAGGAAGCAAGTCTGCGCGAGCGTGTTCCTTGATGTTTCCCAAGCATTTGATAAAGTCTGGCATCAGGGTCTACTGTAGAAACTTAGAAGAAACTTGCCGGACCAATACTTCCACATTCTCAAGTCGTGCCTCTCAGAAAGACACTTCAGGGTGAAGCACGAAGGAGCGTATTCATCATTAAAGAGGATAAATGCTGGTGTTCCCCAAGGAAGTGTACTTGGGCCGCTGCTGTATCTCCTCTATACGAACGACGTCCCTAGCAGTGGGGACACAACAATTGTAACGTTTGCAGACGACACAGCTTTACTGGCGGTTGCAGAGTCTGTTGAAGAAGCAACATCACAACTACAGCACACAGTAAATAATGTATGTTAATGGGCCAAAAAATGGCGACTAAAACTGAACGAACTCAAGTCCTCACACATCTACTTAACAAACAAGAAAATAATCAATATACCAATAATTATCAACCGACAACAGGTACCCATAGTAAACACCGCTAAATACCTGGGTATGACACTCGACACTAAGCTTAAATGGAAAGAGCACGTTAAGAAGAAAAATGAAGAACTAAAACTGAAGTTTAGAAGACTGTTTTGGTTACTTGGTAGGCACTCTGAGCTCTCCATCCATAACCAATTGCTAATATATAGACAAGTGCTGAAGCCAGTATGGACGTATTGAATTCAGCTCTGGGGTTGTACAAAAAAGACCAATATTAAGGTCATACAAACATTCCAGAACAAGGTACTGAGGAGCATTGTCAATGCCCCCTGGTATGTTCGCAATGATGACCTCCACCGAGACCTCAAGGTGGAAACCGTAAAAGAAGTAATTGAGCAGCATGCGCTCAAACACCAACACCGTCTTCGGGAGCATATGAACCCGGAACCACCGGTTCTTCTCGCCTGCATGCTTTGAACCACTTCGGCGGAGCTGTGTTATTCATAGGCACCGTTACATAGTTTTTCCGGAGTTTTTAAAGTTGTCCTCTTGCATTGAGGCACGAAGAAGTATTTATACATATTCTATTACGCCTCAAAGCAAATGAATAAAAGTAATAGCAATAGTAAGATAGGACTTAGAACTGCGATCGTAAAGTGATAACTAAGGCAAAAAGAAGGAAATGATAATTTGATAAGAGAAAATAAGTATACCTATTCTGCGGAGCCCAGTTTCTGTAAGTTCAAACGGACTATGTATTTAATTACATTTTAATGTGTAAAATTACTTTTAAATAACGAAAGAAAATAAGTTTGAAACTATGAATCTCATACCAATAACAGTCACTCGAAAAAAGTTGAACTAAGTGACGTCACAGACACTCAGCCAATCACAAGGCGTTGTGACGAGTGCGAAAATTAATAAATTTTTATTACCAATTTAATAATTATTGGCACGATTTTGAGAGCACTTTGTTGTGACAAGTTCATTTTTAGGTTCTACCTAGCCAAAAAAAAAAAAATCTTCCTAGAAAATTCCGACCCATGCAAGTTCCTAATTGAGTTTAGGGTCTAAAATATCAGCGAAATAGCAAGTTTCAGATGTTAACATTCGTAAAATGGCGACAAATTTATAGTGGGCTGGCCGTCACCCAAGAGCGCCAAAAGCTTGATGAATAGACGCGACATTACATTATTCGGAGCTAAATGTTTGCGAAATTGTCAGGTTTGGTCGAAATATCCTGAAAATTGCAGGTTGATGGTTTTCATTTTGGAAAAATCGCAAGTATCGGGCCGTTTTTCGGTGCCGCAGAACCCCGGGGTTGGTCGGCCCCGGCAGCGCACAAATACACGAGAATACATCATTCTGTGCTGAAAATCTGCCAAAATTGCTTTGCATTTTGATTTACGAAATTGTTGGTTCCCGGTAGGTACTTACTTTCGCGTAATTTCAAGTTTCTCGTATTTATTTTCGGGAAGTTTGAAGTTTCGTTTCGTTTATATTATGGCCATAGAACGTACCTGGGCTAGCCGGCTCCAACAACACCCAGAACCTGGCAAAAATATTTGCGATATTGCAAGTTGCACGTTTTAATTTCAGCAAAATTACTAGTAGTCCAGTCAATCTAAGCATAAAAATGCAAAATAACTGCAATAAATATGGGATTTTGTTTTTTTGCGGGAATGTGTACGGGAGGGTTCTCAGCCCCCCTATTCTGTAACTCTTAACGCGTGCGTTAGCGAAATAAACAAGGTGAATAATTGAAAATAATCAGCTGAGAAATTTTGCTAACGCACGCGTTAGGAGTTACAGAATAGGGGGGCTGATCATTGTCTAATAAAGTCCCGAGCTGAACCACCTGCCACAGAGGGTTAAAGGTACCTTTTCGTGATTTTTCACCTGTATCTAAAAAACGGTGCGTCTTAGACAAAAACTTTTAGACAAAGATGTGAGCTCCTTAAATTATGTTTAACTTTTACTCCAATCAATTTTTTTTAAATTCCTAACAGATTTCGGTATATACGAACCTGAAGTGTGACTTTTTTCAAAAACATTATTTTAACCTCACGTTTTTTGTCAAACATTCATCCTACCCTTCTTACCTGTTCACTTTTAGCGTAAAGCATAAATTTAGAAGTTGTTTAGAATTGAATTTGCTTCAAGAATATATGCATAAACGCCAAATTATCTTTAAGGGGTCGTCGGCAATGAATTTTGTGGTTTCAAAACGAAGTCTACAAAAATGATTCACAACTTTTAAGTTTTCATCCTCAAACAAAGCTGTGGCGCTTAGCCGCCACGTCACCAGTCGCCATTTCGCCATCGCGGCCCTCATCAGCCCTGGTGAGCCGGGTCTCCTTCCTAACTCGATTTTACCAGGTCAGGTCGAACGTCAGGGGTGGAAAGATCGTTGAGTGCAAAATCCACTCAAAGAAAAATACAGTGATTTCCCCCTCTTCCACACATCGCCTCCATGTCTCTCAAAACTGTAAAATTCACCCCAAAACCCATGAGATTGAATCGACGGAAAATATGACTCACGTTAGTGTGATTTAAAACCAGTCACGAGCGTTTGGCACTTTCGAAAACAGAATTTCGTTATTTTGACTCTTCCAAACGTCAATGTCGTGAATTTTCGCTCATTCAAAACTAAATTTTGTGGATTCGTCTCGTTCAAATCCCAATTTCACTCGTTCAAAGACCAAATTTCGTTGAATTTGCACCTTCAAAACCCCAATTTACAATTGACAACTCCAACTAAGAAAGATTACTGAATACGATAAATGAAAATCAATAATATTTGAGTATTTAAAAAAGTTAAGGATCCTGAGCCATAGAGTCGCCCTCATCGTCTTCCTAGTCGTCAAACGGAAGGTATTGGTGCAGTGGCGTGGCTTGTTGGAAATCCCTCCCCCCTGCTAAACTAGCCTTGGCACCCCTTCATCTTATACAATCAGCTCAATCTTAGAACTGAATAAGGAGAAGATTTTGACGTTTATTACTGGAAGTCCTCATCAGAAATTTTCATTAGTTAGATAAAGTTAAAATTAAAATTAGGTTAATTAAATTATTTTTGAGTTGAAACATTTTTTTTATTGCACTTTTGTCGCCTAGTCTGATGACAGAGGACTGAGAGAATAGCAGCACTGCGACGTACCCCCAATGTTTAGCTGAGCACTGAGTTAATTTTTATTTTTTGGTATATTATTCGTTCTCAACAATACACCTATGTTTTCGGTCAGAATTTTTTTTACAACCCACCCTCAAACTTTTTCTGTGTACGTTTTAACATGTCTAGATTCGATTTCTCCAATGTCTGTCCAACGTACGCCGTCCGGGCCATATCTTGCCCTAGGATTGCTCGAAAAAATTCGTTCTTTCGCACATAGACTCCATTTTGGATCTAGTTGGTCTTAACATCTGATCAGTTTGATCAAATAACTCCCTGGCGTTTTATGCGCCAAAAGAGGGTCCAAAATGGGGGTTTTCAAAGGTTTTGAGATCATATAGGGGCGATCATGGGTGTCGATTTTCACGTAATTTGACACGCAATTTGATTTGACTATTCATAATTACGAACGATATAATTCATAGCTATATCAGTTAAATAAATAAGTAGATGGGGGAAAAATGCACTGATCTCAGCGCCCCCGAGGGCTGTGGATGCTATTGCTTCGCCTCTGTATTGGTACAGTCCCCCCCTGGGAGTTGCTGCTGACCTTGAAGCAGAATACCCCGGCCTTCCTGTAACCACATCTTGATTCTCACTCATCCCCGTGCAGCGGTAGAATATGGAGTTCAGTGCGTGATCTGGTACAAGGGTGGGGCCGTGTTGATCACAGGAGCCAGTTATCCCCTTCCCCTCTCTTCCACTCACATTCCCTTGGTGGAACTTTCCAGAGGCGTGTATCTCGAAAACTCCGAGTAATTTTTAAAAATGTATAAAATAAAAGTTATAGGGAACTCAACATGCTTTCATTATGTACTCGCAAAGAATCGTCTAAGACACACCAGTTTTGAGATACAGGCGAAAAACCTCGAAAAGGTGGCTTTGAACGCTCCCCCTTCATTCGGGGGAGGGAGTTCAGCTCGGGACTTTATTAGACATTGATCAGGGGACTCCCTCCTTCACATTCCCGCAAAAAAAAAAAAAAAAATCCCATATTTATTTCCGCTCCAAAGCTTAGATTGACTGGACTATAGTTTCGGGTCTTAATTTCGGATAAATTGCCACTCGAGGCCCTAAGTTTGACCAATACCCGTAAAATGTCATCATCCGGAACTAAATATCGGTGAATTTCAAATCTCAGGGCTAAATTTCCTCGAAATCGTTGACTTACACAGCCCCCACACCATTTATGCTACGCCATCCCCGATGTCATTGTTCACACGAAGCGCGGAATAAGTCTGTATGACACTGGTTCACAGCTGCCTTCGTAGTGCTGGAACATAAAAGAGCCACTACGATATCGCATAATTCATGAAGGGGTAATAGCAGCAAAATTTTAATTTTCAGAAGACGAATTGCCGGTTTTGTGGTTTGGGGGAGTAATAAACCCCGAGGACACCATTTAGGGCACTAATCGGGTTTCTTGTTCCTGTAAAATGTGATAATTTTACAACTGACTTATTAGTCAGCCTGGGGAAGGGCCCCTTTAAAAGTCACCGAGCACGGTCCGCATAGGTGAGGAGGCTCTTCCTAGCTCTTTCGAGTTTTCGATTACGTGCCGTTACACAGTGAGAAGGCTGGCCATTAGTAGATCCCTTCGTTACTTGTTTGACCAAAAATGAAGCTTTTCGTGGATTCGGATCTTTAATTCGAGTACAATGCACAAGTTAGTTTTAAACCCCCCCCCCCAATTCTTTTTCCTAATACGATTAATTCATTTGGCGACGGTGGGGGAGGGGGGCGCAAGAAATTTGCATGGTCCAAGAGGAGCGTGACCGTGAAAAGATTGAGAACCGACTGTCCTAGTGGTACAGGGTTAATCGCAATGGACGAATTCGCCCATTGCCCGAAAAATTTACCAATTTAAATACTCACAACGCGTCGTGGGTAATTTTATTCGCCCAATGGGCGGAATGAAATACCCGTAACGCGTTCTGGGTAACTAGTTTTACTCAATAACAGAAATAAAGGTTAGGTTAGTCTATTTCGCGGCGTGGGTCTTCCGATTTTACCCACAACGCGTTCTGGTTACTTCGATTTATCCGCAACGCGTTCTGAGCATTTCCAATTACTCACAAAGCAGAGTCAGATGATGTGTCGGCACTTTGAAATTACAGTAAATGAAACGGAATTATATGCTACGAATGAAATAATATTAAAACAAAAAGGAAATTAATAAGAAAAGACAGTAGCGAAACAAAGAACGAGGGAGAAACATACACTCAAAGAGACATTTATTCACGCATGATATGCTCCTGCGGTATTTACCCCGACAACACAAGAGACGCCCAAATGATTCAAACTGTAAGTTATATCTCTGTCTAATGAGGCAGAATACAGAATCCGGGTTAAAGTAGCTATGTGGGTAATTCGAAATACGCACTACGCGTTGTGGGTAAAATCGGAAGACCCACAACGTGAAATAGACTCACCCTAACCTTTATTTCGCCTACTGAGTAAAATGAATTACCCAGAACGCGTTATGGGTATTTCATTCCGCCCACTGGGCGAATAAAATTACCCACGACGCGTTGTGATCATTTCGCACTGCCCATAACGCGTTGTGGGCAATGGGCGAATTCGGCCATTGCGAATAACACATACAAACCTGAGGAGGTCGGCCAATTGTTTCAAGACCAGGCGGTCGTGCGGGAAATTGCCTAATAACTGTTACATAAAGGGACATTAGGCAGTTTTCGTTCAAGTTTGATGCGTGCAGTTTTATTGGTTTTAGTCATTTAGCAATTTTTTTTTGGCTCAAAAAGAGTTTAGGAATGCGAATGATGAGTGATAAGACACCAAAATCGGTTGCTTCTCAACTATGTTGTTGCCAAGACAGAATAAACTCTTATAAAGGCGAACGCTATTTCCTTTGGCTTTAAAGTATATCATCCCTCCTTATTAAACCTAATAAACTACCCTAAAGCTGAAAGGGATTGACAGTCCCGTTTTGAAATTCGATTCTCCCTCCCTCCCCCCGCAGCACCACTCACCGAACCTATTTCACCGCCTTCCTTTATGTAGGCGTGAAATGAAGAGACGAGATGGCTGCCTGGAGAATCGGAGAGCGGGTGACGAAAAGGGTTAATTCAGTGAAGGATAATGCAGTCATAACTTACTCCATAGCGAAATAATGCTGTGCAATCAACAGTTGGTAGGAACAGTTGATGGGGGGGGGGGTGTAGCGTTGCTTCGCTGCCTGCTATTGACACTTAAGTGTGTTAAAGGGCGGGCGTTCTAATACACACTCATCGTCAGTCAATGTGATGAGCGCGGAATGATGGGGTTGAAGGAGAGAAGGTGGAGGCAACTTCAAACTCAATTTCTTGAATTTATCGAATTGACTGATCGACTTGATGTGATTTAAGCGCAGAAGAATTACATCTCTCTATTCTCCCCTTCCCACCAAAACATTCCCCCTAACATTATCAGCTTTTTAGTTATTTCACCCGAAAATAAGGCAACTCAGAGAATCACGTTTCCTTATGAAAATAACTTTTTTCCCTTGCACACGTCTGCCGTCTAAATCTCCCTATTCATATTATACATATTTATTCGAAAAGATACCCCCTCCCCACTAGTTCCATTCAATCTGCTTCTTATCGGTCAATACGTTTTTTTATTTTTTATTACAATTCTTCCCCCTACCCCACCGCCTTTACCTTCCTACGTACACGCCTTTTACAATATACGTTTCAACTCACGACCACGAGTCTGATTTTCAAACTGCCCCCACCCACAACCCCTTTATCGCAAATCTCCATAAAATTCCTTTCTCCCCACCCCCTTGCCGTTATTATTCTTTCCCTTTTCCCTGAATGATACGTGCCGTTTTCAAGAAAGTCCGTTCAACGTGGTTGGAGAGGGTTGAAAAGCGAAAGAATCTGAAGATTGAATTCTCCTTAAAGAAAAAAAAAAAAAAAAATTCTTCGCGTTTATTGCAAAACCATTATCACCGGTTTGAAGTGGGTGAGAATCCGGTGAAATTGAAGAGTGAAAGATGGAGGGAGAAAAGCCTGACCATAGAACGCACTTCTTTCGGTGCGATTCCTTGCAGTTTTTAGGCCCCAAATTCCTTTTTACCTGCGCGCCTGTGCTTTTACCAAAGTTCGAATCAACAAATTGCGAGTGGATAAAAACCTTGCCTTTTAAAAGTGAGAAAACTCCGAGGCTCTTGAAAGAATGATGGATCAAGTAGTTTTAGACTGGTCGTGATACTGCGGAGGTTGGTTGAGGATGAGGAAGAGGAGTAGGGGGGGTTGAAAGCGAAGTGTGTGGAAGTGACTCATGGCGATTGTTTTATTCATTTGTAGTTTTCCTTCGAAGCTCTCCATCGTATATCTTTCCCCCTTTTTAAGTCTTAAATCCTCCATATTTATAAACCGAGGAAAGAAGGAAATACTGATGTACGTGTGTGTATGTGAGTGGTAAAGTGATGTGGCTTATGGGGCGGGGGAGGGGAAAGAAGGTGAAAACTCACATTTCATTATACCCTCTCTCTTACTATTTCACTCAACGCAATGGAAACTTGTTTTTCATTCAACGCGATAGGCGGAAAAACTTTTATCAGCGGTGTGGAGAAGCTTATAGTAACGTTTTCCATCACTTTACCCATTAACCGAATGGACGTACTCTCCTTTTCTATCTCGTTAATAAGGTAAGAGTTTTTCTTCCGGCTTGCAATAAAATAATCGGCTTTTGGGAAAGCAATGAAGACAAAGAGGGAAACGAAATCGCCCATTTTTATTCTATTTTCTCTGCTCGTACAGCCAGGACACTGAAATCGACGTTTTTAGACCTTTAAAAATCACGTTATGCCTCCTTTCTGCCAAGTGTGATTGCGCTGTACTCGAAACTGTCAATTGCTTGGACAGAGGTTTTTCTCTGTTTGCGGGCGCCGAGCTTCAAACCCGGCTGGCGCTCATTTGCCATAATCCAAAAATTAGGGCCTGACTCGGAAGACCTATATAGTGCAGACGCACCAGCCTCGACGTGCGGCGTTCATGAACTCTCTCGATCATACGAGAACGTAAAGTTTATCGGCATTCTATCAACCACGTAAAATGAGCCGCAATCCTCCACATAGAGAACCTCAATCCCGCTCAGGTAGCGGGGGTGCTCTGTTTGGATACAGGCGAGGTCAACGTTAGAAAGTAGTCGGCAGTGCAGCGAGGAACCCGATCCCTAGCCGACGGGAAGGGTTCTGGGTTGAAAAGTAGGCCGGCAACTTCCTCCATCCAACTTTCTCGTAGGGACTCAACCTTAGAAAGGTACGTCGTTTGAGAGAGCAAACGTTCTGCTGCAGGAGTGTAGGACTGCCAAAACCCAACGTTGTTCCTCTTTAGTCGCTCATCTAGTGCCAGGGCAGCTGACTCCCGCCTCAACTTTTGCGGCTCAATTTCTGTTTGCAACTCCATTGCAGGAATTGGGGTAGACACGGCTCCACCAGTGATAATCCTTAATGCATGGTTCTGAGCAACATCGATCTTCCGAACTGCTGAATCAGAGGCGGTAACCAGAAGCTCATTTCAGTCTCATGTAAGACTTGTAGGCCATTGCCAGCACATCCTGCCTAGCTCCCCACTTTGTGCCAGTGAGCCGCTTGAGGAGGCCCAACCTCTTGATTCCCTTCGAAGCGCTATTTTCAGCATGGGCGTTCCATGACAGCCGTGAATCCAACTTTATCCCGAGGTAGGTGGCACAGTTGGTCTGCCTCAAAACGTCACCATCAAGCGTCAGCGAGACAGAATGGGCCTTGGTTGATAGTGTAAAGAGCTGGAATTCAGTCTTGAGTGTGTTTACCTCCATCTCGTTGTGAGTTGCCCAGTCCGAGAGGTGTCCTAACGCAATATACAGGGCAGACTCCAGCGCTAGAATGGAACTTGACGTTGCCCACACAACCAGGTCATCAGCATAGAGAAGCGCGTTCACTCCTGGCACAGAGGAAACTGCAGAGATCACATCATTGATCATAATGTTAAAAAGCACTGGGCTTAGGACAGCACCCTGAGGAACACCGTTTCGGGTCTGCCTGAATGATGATGTCTCATCCTGGTAACGAACTCTGATGAACCTCTGTGCCAGAAAAGACCTGAGTGTAGCAAATAGCCGACCACTTAGTCCCATACTGAAAAGTTTTTGTACCAGCTTCTCCCGATAAACACGATCAAAGGCGGTTTTTTAATCGACAAATACAGCGAGGGTGCTCTGCTTATGATGGAAACCATCCTTAATTTCCTGGGTTAACCGTAGAACTTGCTCCATGGTGCCCCTATGCTTCCTGAAGCCTGCCTGTTGGTCGGATAGAAGGTTGTAACGTTCAAGGTACTGCTGCAGCCGCCCCAGAACCAGCCTCTCGAAGACCTTTGAGAAGACGCTTGTGAGAACTATGGGGCGGTAGCTTGCCACAGTGTCTGCAGGTTTCCCTTTTTTTGAGGATGGGCACTATCTCAGCCTTTCTCCACCTGTCCGGAAAATGCTCTCTCCACACCAAATTTAGGAAGGCCTATACTGTTGCCCTGGCACCCAAACCGAGCTTGATCAGAAACTCTGGCAGCAGCTCATCGGGACCAGCACTCTTACCCTTCTTAGTACGTTGCAGTGCTGACTCCAGCTCACTCATGGAGAAGTCCCCATTGAAGAGCTCATGGTCCCCCTCCTGAAGGCATGTTGGGAATGCTGCAGTCCTTGGGGCGTTGGCCTTTGTCTTTGGGCGAAAATTGCTCACCGCTGCGTAATGTTTGCAGAAGAAATGGGCGATATCTTTATCAAAAGTGAGTGTAGCTGTGCCTTTTTTGATGGGGTTTTTCCGAGCTGGGGCGTCATTGTTCAATTTAGATATGAAACGATGTGCTCTGATGCCGTCCCTGCGAAAGTCCAGCTGTTGCAGAAAATTTCTTAATGCTGTCGTTTTGGTTGCAACAATTTCCTTCTTTAGAAGGGCTACTTTTTGCTTCAGGACGATCTGATCAGCTAGGGATCCTGATGTTCGGAAGGTCTCAGCTGCTGTATCGCGATCAATCTTCATGGCTTCCAGGTTTTCATTCCAGAAAGGTACCTAATCTTGGACCTGGACGCGTGGCACACTCTGCAGGGCTGCCTGTAAGATGGCCTTTGTGATTCCCTCAAGAGACTCCTCAATTTTGTTAGTCACTAGGTGGACTGTGACGAGCTGGTCCGAAGCAGATGCAAACTTGGTCCAATCTGCCTTTTTGAGGTTCCACGTGGGCCTCCTTTTCTCCTTCAGAGCATATGAGCCGAGTGACTCGCTAATCAGCAAAATGCTGTGGCCAAATGCACCTAGTGGCGGGATAAGAGCAATAGAAGTGCTTGAAGCAATTGAAGAATGGGCCAACACTGCATCTGGTTTTGATGTTGCACCGGTGTATGCCAAGAATGTGGGCTTCCCATCTGGCGTCCCAACATACTCAACCAAGTTTTCATCAATGAAGTCTTCCCAGGTCTTCCCTACTGGCTCTGTGCGCCCATAGTCCCATCTAGTTGAAGGAGCGTTTATGTCCCCACAAAGGATGCAGTGCCGATCCCAAGTGTCCTCAAGCCAAGTCAGATCAGGGTTATTGCGGGGAGGGTTATACACAAAAAAGAGGCGCCGATGGGTCCACCCCTTCCACACTTTAAGCTCCACCGCCTCCAGTTTGTCAGGGTCGCCCATCTCCTTCCATACGGAAAACTCCACAGTCAGGGTTGCCTTAGCAGTCAGCAGAATGCCTGACGAGCATTGGCGGCTTCTTGGCAGGGCATATGTTTGGTAGCCGTGATGCTGAAATTTTGTGATGCTGTCCGAAGCCGCTCCTGCCTCCACTATACTGCAAAAACATCAACGTCCTTTTCTTTTACGTGCAGTTGGAGCTCGGAGAACTTGGCCTCAGTCAGCCCGCCAGCGTTCCAGAACAGAGTCCTCAGCGTGGCCTCGGGTCGCGATCGGGGTAGGCGGGTTCGGTGGCCTTGAGAAAGGCCGTTGAAATTGTTTGCTTGATTTCCCTGGCGGGAGTCGTTGCAGGGCCGACAGTTTCGGCTCATGGTGTCGCTATAACGTATTGGGCTGGCGTGCGGCGACAGTGCATACGTTCAGTATCCTCTCTACAGGCTGTGCAACTGCAGATTGCAATGAGGACGTCCAGGGGCACGACGAGGACGAGTATGCATCACCCCCAAACAAGACAACACAAATTGAGAAAGGACACGGCAGGTTACGATCGAGTTGGCATTGCATTCTTATCTATTCCTGGTTGCCCCGTTCATGTAAGTTCTACATTGGAAGCTTGCTGCAAATCGGTTTTTTTTTTTTTTTTCAATAACTCAGTCTTGATGGCTTTGTAGGCATCAAAATTACGTAAAATGGAACTTAAGTGACTAAGCTGGGGGATTATCGAAGGAAGGATCGCCGCTATCTAAAAAAAATGAAAATAAATCGGTGCAGTCCTTGCTCGTGAGTATCCAATCGCTCAACATTTGACATCTTGTCATCAATAAAAATCGGGCAACTTATTTCATAGAGTCCTTTCTAGTACAAAGATTCATTAGTGGCAATTCGACAGACGTCCGTCATTTCCCGGCGATGTCGAGCTTGGGTAATGTAAATTACCTCGATGACGTGCTGAGTGCATTCACACAAGAGGAATTTCGCGATTTGAAATCACTTGAACAGCAACACGTCGACAGAAGTGGCTTAGTTAGTACTTCGGGAGTTCGGAATGCCGGAGACAAGGGCTTTGTGATGACAAGAGTGAGTTTTCGTTTTTATTCAAGAAAAAAGGCCAGTTCACAATTTATTGTCGGTACGGGAACGTAAATGCGAATGGGTGAGGGGTGACTATAGTGGGACCAGAGCAATCGTCTCATTTCAAACCCTTTGACGTTGCCATCACGTCAATTTGGAAGTGGCTTAACTTTCAACTAGCGCGTTAGGCTCGTTTCACATATACGAGGTTTCACGCGACGCGGTTTTGGCTGCCGCGTAGTGACCACGTACACCTTAACACACGTGCGGTACATATTACTTGGTTCGATGAGAAAGTGGCATTCACGCGGGGGCCTCGTGAAACCGCGTTTGTGTGAAATGAGCGTTGGGAATTGCTTAACGTAGAATGTTTACGTGCTCCTTTTATAGCGCTGAAGAAGATTACTTCACCATGATGCTTGGAAGAGAATCTGAAGAAGAATACACGGTCCTTTCCAGCCCTCGTGTAGCACACAACAAACGCGTAGTTCACCGGCATTTCGTTCTTTTTGGATCGGTCGAATAAACGCCATTTGTGTATTATAGAATGAAAAGACCACGTTTTGATGTTTCTCTAGTCAAAATTCATTTTCCAAGTAACTTAGGGACAAGACTTCTTGGCCGAGCGATGTGGGGAATACATATTCTGTTCTGCCTCAGTGACTGAAAACCGGAAGAAACTATCTCCGTCCGTGGATCAATTGCTTACAATAGACCTAAATTTCAGCTCATAAAACATAAAACAACTTTTGGAACGTTAAAATTAAGTAAATATAAATAAATCACTCAATACTGTAATAAATTTGGGGTAACCAGGAAAGGTAATATAACCCAACTCTTATCTCGTGTCCGTTCCCGATAGAACTGATTTATTAGAAACAAATAAACAACCCATATGATGTGGACAACTAGATAATATTTACACATCGTTCAACAGGAACGGAAGGTTAGTCGTCAAGCCTTCGGAACCACCTGCCATTTCTCGTAACCCCTGTTGTAGTGGCGTCGTCTTCAGGCTCATTTCGACCATCATTCGCTTCACCTTCCGCCACCATTCGAGTTTCCACTTCTTCCCACCATGGAAGTGGTGAATGATGAGTAGGGTGGTTTGGTGGATCTCTGTCGACGTCGATTGCTTCTTCAGATGGCAGACTTTCCTTCATTGAGGTTTCATTGTCCAAATTTCGAAAGGAATTATTTTTCTTGAAAATTTGGATGGCTTCATTATCATCGTTTCGCAATTTCGAATAATCTATGGTTTGATTTGGGCTTTTGTTCAAGTGATTATTATTATATACTGATGGTTTCAAGTAGGAGGAGGGATTTAGGTTGACATCCGGTTGACACGATTGCGTATTATAACTCCACTGTCGGTTTTTACTTGAGAGCGTCGATGTGCCTCCGAACATTTCTTCAAGATACACCCGAATCTGTTCATATCTTTCATGAAAACGTGTTCACCAGTTGCGAGTTCTCGCAACTTACGAGCTCCATGCCTTCTGTCGAACCATTCTTTTTGCTTTCGTTTGTATTCTTCATTAATGTTGGGAATTTTGTTTAAATTTGGCCACTTTGGCTTGAGAGTCGTCGCATCGACGGGCAAAGTCCCTCGAAGTTTTCTTCCCATTAACAGTTCCGATGGTGAGCAAGAACCTAGCTGCGAAGTCGAACAATAGGCCAGCAGGGCTAAGTCTTTTGATTTTTCGACAATATTTTTTGCGATACGCACCAGGGATTCGAGGCGCTCGCGGGCCGCCGGCTTAGCATCTTCGGGGCCGACCAACTCGAGGGTGCTCCGACCGGCGAAACTCTAGCCGAGGACCTCCTAAACCTCGTCAGAGGGAAGGGGATCCTGGACTAGATCCACAGACCCAGGGGGGGCACAATAATCCACCTAGGATTCCGTGCCGGGGGGCAACCCTCCTACCCGTGGGTGTTGTTTAAAAAAAAAAAAAAAAAAAAAAAAAAAAAAAAAAAAAAAAAAAAAAAACAGGGATTCGGCAAAACCGTTCCCTTGGGATTGTTTCGGGCTTCCGGGAATAATTTCAAATCCGAGGTCTCTACCAAATTGCTTCATTTCATATGACGTCAAATTTGAACCGGCGTCACATTGTATTGTTTCCGGTATACCGAAGTAAGCGAAAAGCAGTTTTAAATGCTGAGTCACTGCGGACGACTGTAAGCTGTGAGGGAAGGAACAAATATCGATGTATCTAGAAAAAAAATCTCCAATGACGAGGTACCACACGCCTTTAGCTTTGAAAAAATCCATAGCTAAGTGCTGCCAAAGTCTATTTGGACATGTTCAAACTTCAACAAACAAGTCAAACTTCAACATTCGCATCCTAAATCTCTGAATACGAGCGCTTAAATCGACAAGTGATTTTTGTTTTCGGAATAAAGTCACCAGGGGTTTGTTGTCCATCCGTAAAACAAAAGACGTTCCTAGTAATAGGTCCTCGAACTTTTCACAGGCCCAAGTCAAACTTAGAGCTTCTCTTTCTAAATTGGAGTAACGTTTTTCGTTTTCAGTCAAGCCTCTAGAAGCGAATTTCACAGGTTGCCAACAGTCTGGCCTAGTCTCTTGCTCCAAGACTGCTCCTAGCCCTTTTAAACTCGAGTCCGCTGAAACTCTTATAGGCCTGCTTGGATTGTAAAAGGTTAGAACTGGTTCCGTCGATAGCATTTCGATTACACCGTCGAAAGCTACCTGCTGACTTCGATCCCAGACCCATTCGTTTTCGTTTTTCAACAAATTTCTTAAAGGTTCATCACCTCTGCTCAGTTTGGGATAAAATTTTGCATGATAATTAACCATTCCCAGGAAACATCTCAATTGGGGTACGTCCCGTTGGGGAGGTAGTTGTTTAATAGCTTCCAACTTCCTCCTGTCTTGCTGGATCCCTTTATGAGAAATAATGTGTCCCAGAAACGTGACTTCTTGGACTTTGAAGCTACATTTCTCTTAATTTAAGGTTAAACCCTCTTCAGTAAGTCTTTTAAGAACTTGATGGAGTCGATTATCGTGTTCTTCAGATGTACTCCCGTAGATGAGGGAATCGTCTAACAGGGTGACTACCCCAGGTATCCCTGATACTATTTTGGTTATAGTGCGATGATAAACCTCGGGCGCACTAGATATACCCATCAGGAGGCGCTTAAAAACAAAGCGTCCGTAGGGGGACGCCAGTTTTGAGGGGCGCCAGGAAAGACGTCAGTTTTGAGGATTCTTGATCGAGAAGAATTTGAAATTACCCATTTCGACAATCAATTTTTGAAAAATACTTTGCTCCCGACAGTGGATTTAGAGTATCGTTTACCCCAGGCAAAACAGTTCGTTCTCGTTTTATCGCTTTGTTGAGCTCTGAGTAATCGACACAAATTCTGACTTCATCGTTGCCTGGTTTGGGCCACCCCAAACCTACCCAGTCGATAGGTTCTTCCATTCTCGAAATAAAATCATTACTCTCCATCCTCTTTAGTTCTTTATCGGTTTTATCCCTAAGCTGTAAGGGAATTCTGCGAGGGGTGTTTATAGCGAACGGGCGGGCTTCTTCTTTAAATTTGATGGAGTTCTTGTACCTCATGACCCCTATGCCCTCGAAGATGGTTGGAAAAAAGCGTTTTAACTCACTTTTAAGGTTGGCAGCCGAAACCACGCCGATCCTGTGAACTAGCTTCAAATTCTGACGTCCTAACAACGGATTTTGTTTGTCTTCCTTTAATACATAGATGTTTTCCCAACTTCGGGTGTTTTTATGGCTGATGGGAGCCTTGAATCTACCCAAGATTTCAAGTCTGTTCTTTCCTGGGCCGTACAACATGCTAGTGTCCTTGGAAAGTTTGAATGATTGGAAGTTTTTAAAATATAACGTTTCGGAAATTATAGTGACATCCGTCCTTGTATCTATACGAAATTTTGTCGCGACGGAGCCGACACGTAAAACCACATCCCACTGGGAGCTCGCGTGAGAATTTACCGATACAATATGAAAGTCTTGACTACTTTCGCTCATGGGTTGGAAGGAGTCCTGCTGGAAAACGTGATCAGCCTGAATAGACTTACAAAGTCACGAGTAGTGGCCGAAACTGCCACACTTAAAGCATCGGACTTTGGCGGCTGGACATTCTTTACACATTGTGTTTCGTCGGCGCTCACTAAAAAAATAACTTCTCGCATTGCAATAATAAAAAAAAAATTTCAACGGGTTTTGTCGCTTACAAAACGGATATCGCAAGGGTGACATGATTCAAAGACCAAACTCGCCGTTTTTGCGCCCTAGAATACCATTTTCGCAGACAGACGCGGATTCAGTATTTGCTCAAGAGAGGTGCTATATGTAGAGAAATGGGTGGTTCCCTCTACTAAAACTGGTTTGGCAGCCTTTTCACTGTCTAAAATAGTTAAAACTAGCTATTCGCACTATAAAAACGGCTAAAGTAACTAAACTCACGCCCACAAATACAAAACTGTCGATTCGCGTTTTAAAAATGGCTAAAACTGGACTCCACGCGCCCTAAAAATTGGTGGCGACTGGTGAACTTCTGAAAATGCCCAAAAAGATCATGATTACCGCCCGAAAGTAGCTAAATCGACCATTCGTGCGCTAAAATTGATCAGACTGGCCATTCTTGAGCCAAAGTATGACCATAATGCGCGCTTTTGGCTTGACGGACTAATCAAGCTCTGAAAACGGCCAAAATGACTTCACGTGCCCTGGAAATGCCTAAAAAGATTATTCCTTCCCTGAAAATGGCAAAATCGACAATTTGCGCACCAGGAATGGTCAAACTTCATGGCTTGGCTTGATGGACTAGGTATTTGAGCCCTGAAAATGGCAAAACTGACGATTCGTGTCTTTAAAATGGCTAAAATTACTATATTTGAACCCTAGAAATTGCCGAATTTACTTTACGAGCTCTAGAAATGGATTACCTGACGAATCGAGCTCTAAAAATGTCTGAACAAGTGACTCCTGCCCTGAAAATGGCAAAATAGGCCTTGACTTGGGACTTACTATTCGCTCCTATAACTAGAAAGATTCTGCTCACTAAAAATGGCAATTATAGCTATTCAAGCCTTGAAATCATCAAAACTGACTCTATGTGCCCTGAAAAGCTGTGCCCAACAAAGTAAAATGTCAATTTTGAAGTAAAATATTCAGTTTTGAGGTAAAGTGATATTTTTTGGGTGGAACCGCAAGTTTCAGGGTAAAATCGTCGGTTTAGGAACGTTTTTGGGATGAAATCGTAAGTTTTGGAATTAAAACAGTCAGTTTTGGTGTAAAATGACCAGTTTTGTATTAACGTTATCAAATATGAGGCAACACGTCAGCTTTGGCGTGAAATCGTCTGCATTGGAATAAAATCGTCACATTTGCGATGAATTTGTCATTTATTTTATTATGAAATCACCTGTTTTCAAGGCAGAATGGCCTTAAATCACCCGTTTTGAGGAAAACTTGAGTTAAAGTGTGACACTGTCAGTTTTGGAGTAAATTATCTAATTTTGAGGGGAAATTGTTGTTTCGGGTGTAAAATATTCATTATTGAAATGGAACAGTAAAGTTTACTTTCAGATTAAAATCGCCAGTTTTGTGGTAGCATCTTCAATTGAGGGGGGGGGGGGGCACGTCAGCTTTGGCCAGGAATTGTACGCAGTTTTTAGATCTGAGTGGTCTGTTAACTGTAATTAAGATCATTCGCTTTTGATCCGTTTTGGGTTAAACCCGCCATTTTTAGGCGGAATTCACCAGTTTTGGGGGTAAAGACTTGGATTTTAAAAATTGTGCTGTGAAATTTTTAGTTTAGGCGTAAACACTTCGTCTCTGGCGTTGAAACGTCTGTTTTGAAGTGAAATATTCAGTTATACTAGAGTGAAATATTCAGTTTTTTTGTTTAAAAACGTCAGTTTTGAGTTAAAACCCGTTGTTGTTTGTTTAAAAAATGTTGAATTTTACGTATCTCAGACAAGACGTTGATGAAAAGTCGGTCACCCTGTATATTTGAATGCCAAGTATCGATTTCCGGAGAAATCGAATTGTCTGTTAATAGAAAAAGTCTGAACAGAATTGTCAGTTTCTGGATAGAAAATCAGGAATAGAAGGCTAAAACAGATAATTTCCGAACGAAGATGTTATTTTTTCATGGATTACGACCCTTTTTTGTAAAAACTTTGTTTCCGGGGAAGAATTTGACGAGTTATGGCGCTAGCAGTTCTTTTGTTGGGGTCTCTAGTTTCCAGAACGTCCGACATATTCTGCCCACCCCTTGGTCAAGGGCTGGCTACACCCCTGCCTAGGAAGGTGTTTTTTGAAAAAGTAAAATTACACAAGATCACTGTAGCACAGGTCTTGGAAAACTAAGTGAATAAAAATATGTCACCTACACTAAAGGTTCAATACTAACGAGAAGTCCAAGAAAAAAAGTCAACAGACGAGGCATAGACTTGGGGAGAATGATACTGAGTTTATTGGGGCGATAGAGAACTGGTAAAGTGTTAACCTGCGAGGATGGCTAGGTGACGGCTCCAATTTTAATTCAAGAGAACTCTAGCGCAGTGAAGCGATAGAAGTGACGAATGAAGAGGGGATGATAAGTGAAAAGGAATGTCACCGTTAGAGGGTCGGAACGGTGATTTCAATGTGGTCGTCACCGGAGCCAACAGTGACGGAGTAGTCACAGTGATAAAATCACCGACAGTGAAATCACACCTCACCTCTAATCACGCTACAACTTCAAACCGAAAATAAATATAATAATTTTTGTATTTGGCGGGTTTTCTCCTTTTTTATTCTTAACGGGAGCAAAAATCCCAACCCAAAATAAAAAACATTTTTTTCCTCGAGTCTGAGGACTTGGTTTTCGATATGACTTTGGTAATTTTCAAAATTTACGTGTCGTAACTGGGAAGGAGGGGGAGAGGATGTACCCCGTTGCCTTGGTTTTTCCACGCATTCGTCAAGAATTTATTATTTTTTCTTCGAGACCACACATTCTCGCGTGAAAATTCCGCAGTTTAATTCACTAGGTATCGTAAAAACCATGGCAACGAGGTACCTCCCCTCGCCATTCTTCCATTTTGCGACACGTAAATTTTGCAAGTTACAGAATCACCCCCCTGATTTATTAACAACAAATAAACAATCCATATGATGTGGACAACTAGATATTTACACACATTTGCCGCTGAAATTGAGGAAAAATTGATAATTTATGTATGTGCTTATACGCGGCAAAAAATTGAGAAATCGCGCTGATGGGCTGTTGTTTTGGCCCTATCTGTAGCTTAAATTTTTTGAAATGCGCTTTTTAGCCACTAAAATCAAGAAAAACGCTCATTTGTTGCTATTATTGTAAGAAAAAAATACCATAATTCGCAGTTCACGGTGTAAATTGACAAAAATTGCTCATGTGCAGAAAAAAGTGGTAATATGCTACTAAAATTTGGATAAAGCGCTTATTCGTGACTGAATTAAGTAATGCGTCATGGTTTCTCGATACAGTTTCCATGCTAAAATTGAGAAAAACGCTCTTTGCTGCCAATATTGATAAAAAGCTCTCATTTGAGGCAAAAAATGGGGCAAATCTGTAAAATTGAGAAATGTCCAGTATATGATGGTTTTTTAGGGGGCTAAAATTGAGAAATCACTGTAATGGGGAATTGTCTTTCTTGAAGAGGGATCTTCAACAAGACAATTGCTCACATTAAACATTGAAAACAATCAAGGGTTTTTTTTTTTAAATTTTGAGTGGGGGGCTTGATTACGTTAAAGGTTAGTTAATGCATGGATGGTGTGGGGAAGAGGGTGTATAACGTGTTTTCTTTGGGACAATTTTTCTTGTTATTTGTAAACAAAAAATCTCTCAAATGCTTCACATCTAAACATTGACGTCATTTCCCCTCGCACCATCCATCCCCTCCTGAAGAACTTTTGAAATTTATTTAAAAATCACCAGAGGCACCAATCGGGCTGCAACTACCGTTGGTTTTCTTCTCTCTATGTGCCAATTCATCGGTATACTTTTCTCTCACATCGGACATTCATGCAAGTTCCCCATTGGGCTGGTCATTGTGCAAAATGGATAATATAGTGCAGACGGGCTTGCTACGCGGCCTATAAGTTGTGACGAGATTGGGGTTCAGGTCACAAAAAAATATAAGAGGTTGCAGAGAGGTGAGGGGAAATTTATAGTAGAGTAAGAGAGGACTCACCGTTGTTGCGCTCAACGTCAAAACCAGACTGTTTTAGTGTTGGTCGTCGTTTTATTGGAGGGGCTATCCCGCACTATTCAACCGCGACGGTGGGGATATTTGGTATCCTCACAACACCCCTCACTCGAAGCACTATATCGGCCTCGTATAATAGCGACAAGACCACTGTTACTTGACTGTCACGACATGTCTGGCGCGATACACGGAACGATGGTGAGAGGAGGCTAGGTTGTAGGTTTGGTGGGAAAGCATAATGTATGGTATGAAAAGGTAAATTAAGGTATGTTAGGTAAATGGATACTGATCCTTCCTTTCTGAGTTTCTGCTAATTGGGCAGTAAAAGTAAAACTGAACATTCAAATTAAAGATTCAACTGGTCAATTATTCAAACATATATTGTATTTCTCTTCTGTTTTATTTTATTAATTGATTTATTATTGTTTTTTGTTGATTTTATTGATTTAATTGTTTCGGGATGCTATGTATTTTTTTAACTGACTGATATGCGCAGTCTTGACGTCGCCAGAATTCATAGTGGTTTTTACTTCGTAGGAAACAGGAGTTAATTAGGAGGATAACGTAAGGAGTCGTATATTTATAGGAGAGTTTGGCGTTGAATTTGTTAATTTTGGAAGATAATGAGTAAGTTTTTAGTAAGACGAGATCGTCTGGTTCGAAGGAGATGAATTTATGTCTTCTGTTGTATTGTTTTTCTAACTTACTATGGCTTTTGAGAAGATTGGTGTACGCGTTTTCCCATGCCGTTGTCAAGTTTGGGCGAACTTGGGGGTCTACTATCTCCTCTATATCGAGAGCTATTGATAGAGGGGTGGAGAGTCTGCGGCCCAGGAAAAGTTCAGTTGGTGTGTACCCGGTTGACGTGCTTTGAGCATTGTTGAGGGTCATTTGTATTTTGTCCAAATGTTGATCCCAGTAGACCTGATCAATGCCATGGTAGGCAGTGAGAGCCGTTTTGAGAGCGCGGATCTTCCGCTCCGCCAAGGACGGGTTGGGGTTGTGACGAATCAAAAATATTTTTTTGATGCCGTTCCGAAAAAGGAAATCGTTGTAGACACGACTGCGAAATATGGATGCTTGGTCACTACACACAACTGACCATAACCCGAAGTGTTGAAATATGTCCTTCTGGAGGATGGTGATCACTTCTGCGGCGGTCCCTTTTCTCATTGGTTTTAGGAAAACGAATCGACTAAATGAGTCAACTGCCACGAAGATATATTGGTGTCTATCTTTTGTGAGAGGAAGTGGTCCGGCAAGATCAATAAATAACTGTTGGTTTGGTCGAGAAGCTATTTGCGACGATAACTGCCCATGAGGTAAGTGCTGGGGTACTTTCGACCGTTGACATACGAGACATGCGTTGATTTTCGTTCTGGCATATTGCCACAAACAAGGCCAATGGAATATGGCAGAGATCGACTGAACAGTTTTTGTTATTCCCAAGTGGCAGCCATATAAAGACTCGTGATAATATGCGAAGATTATATCCTTTAGGGTCTCGGGTACCACAATTCTAGGCTAATTAGTATTTTTGAGGTAGACTAACTTGTTGTTACGCAGTGCGTATTTTGAGACGCTAATGCCTTTTTCTTCCAAATCTCTAATGATTTGACACAGGTTTGGGTCTTGTTTCTGGTGCTGGAAGAAGTCTGAAAAAATGTCTGGAAAGTTGCCAAGCATAAATAACGAGTCGGGAAGTACTTCTTCCTGTAGATTTCCCAATAGTTGAGCAGGCTCTACTGGATCCTCATCGAATGAGTCGGCTTCCTCCACCGGATTTCGTGAGAGATAGTCCGCGACACTATTCTCTTTCGACGAAATGTGGTAGCTTTTGTACCGAAACGGCATTAGACGAAGGAGCCACCTAGCGAGTCGGCCCGAGCAAGACTGTTTTATAGATGCTAAATGGGTGAGAGCAGAGTTGTCTACAAACAAATCGAATTCTCTGTCTATCAGGTAACCTTTGAATTTTTCTACTCCGTGGAGAACTGCTAAGAGTTCGAGCTCGTAAATCGAGTAGTTTTTTTGAGGAGTATGCCACGGGGTGTACTTGTCCTGTCTCGTCTAACTGCGCGAGAACTGCAGCTACTCCCTTGGCTGATGCGTCTGTGTAGAGGCGGAAGCGCTTGTTAAAGTTGGGCAGGGCCAAAAAAGAAGTTGCTGTAAGTCGGGATTGTAGAAGTTTTCACGCTGTCTCACACTCCTGAGACCAGTGGAAGTGGACCTTAGATGACCTAAGACGGTTCAAGGGTTCCGCAATAATGGTGAGGTCCGGTATGAATTTAGAAAAGAATTGAACAGCTCCAAGAAACTGAGAAATCTGCTTCTGATTGGTCGGGGGTGGAATTTTAAGTAGGGCCTGTATTCGGGATTTGTCGATGGATATTTTCCCCTCCGAGATGATATGTCCTAAATAGGTTATGCGTGTACATCCAATAGATACTTTATTGGGGTTCACTGTGAGGCCTGCCTTTTGTAGTGCAGCCAAAACCAATTGGACGTGTCGTTGGTGGGCCTGCCACGTCGGGGAGTAAATTAGGAGGTCGTCCAAGTAGGCGAGGACAAATTTATATTTATATTGTCCCAAAATCATTTGAATAAGATGACTCAATATTTGTCCACCCGTCGCGAGTCCAAAAGGAATTTTTTTGAAAGTAAACGTGCCGAAAGCGCAGTTGAAAGCGACAAATTTTTTTGAATCCTCGGTCAGTGGTATCTGATGATAAGCCGAATTGAGGTCCAAAATTGAAAAATACTTAGCTCCTTGGAGAAACATGAAAAGGCTGTCAATACTAGGTATTGGGTAATCGATGTACTCTATCCAAGTATTTAATGAGCGGTAATCTATCACCAATCTATATTTAGGTGGTTCATCCACTCTGTGTTGTTTATTAACTAAAAAACAAGGTGAGGTATGAGCCGCGAAGTATGGTTCAATTATATTTTTGTTTTCCAAGTTTGTGAGGACTTCTCTTAAGATTTTCATTTTGTCCGGCGAGAGAGTATAATTCTTTTTTATTGGCCTCCAATTCGCGTCCGGTTTCAGGCAAATACTGTAGCGCAGTAAATTGGTTTCTCCGATGGAGTCATTCAGAACGGAGGGGAATTTCCGCTGTAATTCCGCCAAGAATGACTCTCCAGAAGGCGGAGCGTCAACGGCCAAGAGTGTGTGAACTTGGCCGTTTGATGTTCGTGGTTCCAAAGGAAGAAAATTAAATTTTACACTTGGGTTTGTAGAGAAATGAAAAGTACCATTTGCAGGATCGAGAATAATTTGGGCAAACTTCATAAAGTCATAGCCTAAGACGACAGGGATCGTTAAATCAGGCACTATGTAGAAATTAAAGGAAGCACTGTAATCGCCTATAGTCATATCGAGTTCGACTTTTTGGTTAATGTGGATCACCTCTTTATTTGCTAAAGATATTTTGCAAAAACAAGGTGTTGGTTTGATGGGAGAGACCGATTCAATTAAAGAAAAAATATCTTTACTAATCGCTGATATTGATGCACCTGTGTCTAACAAGGCTTGTTGATCAATCAAGATTTGATTAATCAAGAGTTCAATTTTATTCGAGGTGCTCAACGAAATAGTATGAATCGTGTCCTCCTTCGTTTCTAGTCAACTTTTTGGGGAGTTTAAGGGAGGTTGAGTATTCTTCATTTTTTGTTTTTTTCCCGACTCTTTAGTTGTGGATTGAAGCGTTTTGCTGTAGGGTTATTTTTCCTGAGGTTCACCGATGTTCTGGGATATAAACTTTTGAAGTTCAGGGGACGAAAAAGACTCCTTAGAAAGTACAAAAAACGTTTGGTTTGGTGCCTGGAAGGGGTGAGACGAAGGGGGTTGATTAACTTTTGGGAAACATGATGACTTATTCTCGGTGCGTCGTGTTGTTCCCCGGTAGAATGAATACTGTCGAAGGTCTTGGCCGTAGCTTGACGAACCTCGGGAAGTGGGTCGCGCAACGCTATCCGTTTTTTTCCCGGTTTTTCCGTTTTCCGTGTTTTTCCCCTGGGTCATTTTGTCATGTTGGTTAAAGCTTGAGTATTGAGCCCGAGATGTAGGCGAAGAATAAATATTAGCTTTCCACGGGCGAGAATTAGGAGAAAATGTTGCTACGTGCGTTTGATCGATTTCTTGGGCGAATGTGAGAAGTTCTTCGATAGTAGATGGCTGAGCCTTGAAGTGAAACTTGGCCCTGGTACGAGAATTCGCGCCCGCTAAGGTCGCCGGTAGAATTTGATCAAAGGGGTGGCCTAGTAGTTGAGCAATTTTAATTTTGCGTGAGCAGTAGTCCGTAAATGACTGATTGTATAGTTGCTGCTCATAAATGTAATGCAACTTGAGATTGGTTATGCTGAGGAAGTTGAGGCACCGTGTAAATAGTTCGTCCTTAAGTAGTTTAAAGGTGAGTTTGTCCAGATGTTTTGCTAAGATTTGGTTTAATATCGCGTTCTGTTGCAGCGTTGCTGCGTGAAAAAAAAATCAAATGAAATAGCTCCTTCGCGATATCATTTATCTCTGATAACTTGAATAAAAAACGAAAAACTGATCTAGGTTCATGAGAAACAAAGGTGGGTAACTTCTCTATGAGTCTCAAAAGAGGTTCGGATAATTTCATTTGCATGAAATGCCCCTGTGGTTGCGTGAGGCCCGTGCCTGAAGCGGCGTTCACTTCACCTGGGGTAGGGATCGTCTCCTCTTTTTGAGTGTGAGTCTGCGGATCGACTGCGCAAAAACCCTGTCCTGCAGTCTCGTTTCCAATAAATTTCATTCTCCAGAAAAAACCGTCCTCTTACGTACAGCCAAAGTACGTGTCCTAGATGCGAAGGGAAACTGGCACACTGCTCGCGCGGTTATCGACAATGGCTCTCCCTATACGTTTGTAGAAAGATTTGTGGGGCTCGTGAATAATGAAATAGTAGACAAAGGCGCTATGGATCTTCGACTGCCCGATCTCCTGCGATTTCGCTAAAAAGAATGTCTAAAGAAACAAATTAAATCAAGGTAATCCCATAAAAAGACACTGGAACCAGCAGGCTATCTGCTGATGAAAGAGGTAGGTACACTTTTCCTTAAAAGAGAAAAAGCAAAGAAGTTTTCCAAGAAATGATTCCTAAGGTTTTAAAATGGTTGCCATGGCACTAACCCCCCCCCTTCACCAATTACAGCCCTTCCATTTCTATACCCTCACTAAGATCTCCAAGTGACTTACCCCCCCCCTCCACACCAACTACCACACACTCCCTTTATCTTCCGTCGAACTCATTACTTTGAAATCAATTGCTCACACTAACCGATGTTTGCAATTAGGCCGCAAGAGCCTTTAACGAGATCAACAACTGAAGAAAGTTGGTGAAAATCAGGAGCTGTGGTTTTTGTGTGCGGAGGGAGGGGGAGAGAGCAAATCTCTAATCCTTAAAGCGAGAATTTTCGGGAGAAAATTCGGTTAAATATGTTTTGGTGGAGGAATGCATTTCCCGACGTAATAATATGGTTTCAACTTTTTTAACGTGTAATATCTCTCTAGAACAATGAGTTTACGCAAGGGTAAACGTGAATACCCGTGTTTTTACAGTGCATCCTGTTGAGATAAATAAATTTAGTTTCCCCTTATTCGATGGACGGACATTGAAAGGGATGTGTGGTGGGGAGAGGGTCTTGTTTTTTTTTGCTCTTTTTGTGTGTGTGAGATATTCTCAATTTCCATAATCCTAACCGACGCAACCTTTTAAAGGCCACATTTTTAAATTAAATTACGGCCGATTTTCGTTGCGTAAAATGATTTATTCGAATCATAAAAAATTGTGAGCATTGCAGGGGGTAGAGGGGCGTGTCAGCGTGACACATGCTTTCAACCACAAGGGCACAAAATTATAAATTTAAAGACCGCGTTCCTGTAGAGAACTGTACAGCAAGCCGCAAGCCTGCCGGGATGATGCCTCGCCTTTTTCATTCATCACCTCGCCGGGCTCTTCAAAAAAAAACCCCCTCTCATAATCATCAACCCCCATCTCATACTTTTTCTCCTCCAGTCCACTAAAGAAGCAATCTTTTCCCTTCTCTTTCCCGTGCTATTACCAACCTTTCAGATTAATCCAACACCCCCTCCCCATCCCCTCACAATCGGTTAATCATCGTGGTGTACAACCGAGTTTTACTCCCTTAGTCTCATTTTGTATACAATTCCAGTCGTTTTCCTTCAAGACTTTAGGGTCTTTCAAACGATTTCCAAAGTTTTGGCAGGTGTGTGTAATCGTGAAAGAGGAACTGATGGCGACATTTGTTTTTCCGATGCGCTCCCTGTATTATAGGGCCCACATATTAGAAGGAAATGCGTCATTTGTAAGCCGTATAAAATATAAAGGCAGAATAGAAAGAAAACTCCTTTCTAATGCATCAATCGTGTGTTTTTCGTCCTTTTTTACAACCAGCTGACGCGATACAGCTTGCATTCTGAATCCCAGCCTCGTATGCCTTCCCCCCCCCCAGCACCGCCTCTTAATTCCTTCATTAGCCGTATCCGTGTACACACTTTACGGTGATTTTGAGTTGAATATAGTTCAATAGTTCAAAATAGACCCGCTATCCAAGTTCAACTGGGAGTTTCAGTAGTAATTGCATCCAATTTATCGGGGAGAGGTTGATGGGATTTATTGGTTGCGAGGAGATACGGAGGGGTGAGGGAAAGCAATTAAACTGCGGGGGAAAGAGAAAGATATTTCATTTAAAATGGACTCTGAATGGTTAACAATTTGTTCAAGGTCGTGTTATGAGAGTAATCCTCAATCATATACTATAGGTATTTTCTTAGTTGGGGGTGTAAGAGGCCGAGGTGTGCTCATAGGAAATGAATGTACGGGCACTTCCACGGCTGAATTGGTAAAAAGTCCTCAGTCGTATACAAAAAGTACGCAAAATCTTTGATTCACGGTTAACATTGAAAAAAAACTCTAATTCCTGCTAAAAATATAGAAAAGCGCTTGTTCGCGGCTAAAATTTGGAGAAAGCGCTAAATTGCCGCTAAATTGAAAAAAAAAATTCTCATTTCACGCAACACACCCTGATCGAGCTGTGCACTCCGTGCCCGTATTAACACATTCAATGCGTATGATGTCAATAGACTTAATTACACACACACAATAGAATTTAAAGAAAATATAATATTACCTATAATAAAGAACGAATAATAAAAGTCCCAATACGGAGCCCTGAGGAACTCCAAAATTCATTTTGTAGAAGGACTAAGGACGCCATTAACCCTTACACACTAAGATCTATTCGAAATATAGGAATGCATAAGTTTCAACACGTATAGCCTTCAAAACCATAACTTTCCAATTTTCGCAGAAGCAGATCATGATTAATGGAATCAAAAGCTTTCCAGATCTAAAAAGAGGCTAACCACACACTTACACAAGCGCGTGCGGCTAGTCGACACTCCAGACCTAAAATCATATTGCCGGGCAGACAAACCCCCCCCCCCCAGCTATCTAAGAAACTGACTAAACGGACCTTAATACATTTCTCTAACATCTTGGACAAAGACAGGCATAAGGAAATTGGCCTATAATTGGTCATTTCCATTGTGATTGTGAAGAAGTCACCGGGCGAGTAAAATAGGGCCCGTCACTGGGGTCGGCTTGGTTTTTCCAAGAACGCATTGAATGTGTTGCGGGCTCCTCGCCCGATAACGCGCGATTTGTTGAACGCCCAACACGAAGCTAAGCCGCTTGTGTTAAACGTGTTGTGTGCTAAATGTTGCCATTTAGCGGCAGGGGCATAGCCAGCCCTTGATCCAGGGGTGGGCAGATGATGTCGGTTTTGTTCTAAAGAGAGGCAAATAAAGCTAACATCTTCGTTGGGGAAACTTTCGTTTTAGCCTTCTATTACGGATGGAACGGAGACGGAAACGGACGAAAATCGAGTGATCTTACCATGATTTTATCCCTCAAGTGGCGATTTTACTCAAAAAACGAACGATTTCTCGCCAAAGCTGACGTGTTACCCTCCCCCACTAAAGATTTCACTACAAAACTGGCGATTTTGACCTAAAACTTTTCTGTTTCACTAAAAAAAAGAAATATTTTACATCCGAAACGATTATTTCCCCCATAATTGGATGTTTTATTCCAAAACTGACAATGTCACACCGTAAATAAAGTTTTCTCCATAACGGATGATTTCGTCAGGCCAAAAAGGACGAGTCTGCGCCTTGAAAACCAGCGATTTCACTACAAAACTGACGATTTCACGACAACGATGACTTGTTATTGCCCCATTACTGAAGACGTCACTACAAAACTGGTGATTTTACCCAAAACCAAATTTGACTGTTTAACCTCATAAATCAATAATTTACCCCAAAATTGGTTATTTTATCACAAAACAGACGATACTCCAAACCTGAAGTGTTCCCATGAATATTTCTCTAAAATTTTATCCCCAAATTGACTGTTTAATCCCAAAACATACGATTTCATCCCGTAAACTTCCCTAAACTGATGATTTTACCCTAAAACTAGCGGTTCCACCAAAAAATTCTATTTTACCTCAAAACTGGATACTTTACTTCAAAACTGACAATATCCCAGCAAAACTGGCGTTTTCGATAAACAAATGGTTTTACGCCAAACCTAACGACTCTGTCTTGAAAACGATTTCAACAGAAAACTGACGATTTCAAGCCAAAACTGAAGATTTCACTACAATGCTGGTGATCTTACCGTGAAACTAATTTCGTCAGTTTTCCCTCAATCAGAAACTGTTACCCTGAAACTTGAGGTTTTAACTCAAAACCGGCAATAGTTCTGGTTAAAACTTACGAGTTTTAACTTAAAATTGAAGTTTTTACCCTAAAACTGTCAACTGAAACTGATTTTTTCACTGCAAAACTGGCGATTTCTCCTTGAAAACCTCGAATCTGGCGATTTTAACCCAAAATGGCTATTTTGGCCCGGGTTGACCACATTATATGGGTTCAAAGTTCCGTTTTTTCTTAAACTGAGCTTATACCCTAATCATAAATTTAACATTTTGCATAAAAAAACGCTTAATCCCTCAACAACGCTTAAACGGAAATTGTCGTTCCGGCCCTTAGGTCGGTCGTCCACTGGAAGCGCTTTCAAGCGGAGCGACAACGAGCGTCCATCCCAAAGCCTCAAATTGAATGTGAAACCGCTTCCAGTGGACGACCGGCCTTAAGCGTAAAAATGGCGATTTTAGCACAGGGATTGAGATTTTAGTAGGCTCTAAAATTGTGATTTTGGTCAAAACATTTCTGTTCAGAGAAGCAAAATCCGAAAATTTGACTTTTTAGTGTTGTCAGATCTGCTAAAACGGTATTTTAGGGCGCAGAAACCGCAAAATTGGTCTTTGAATTATGTCACCCTTGCTAAATTCGTTTTGTGAGCAACAAAAATCTTATCTGAGTGACGACGAAACAAAATGTGATTATCCAGAAGGATTTATGATTTCAGAACGTATCTAGAGGTGGGCAGCTGCCCCACTAAATTTGCGCTTTCGGGTCTTGGGGAGGGCAGCTGCCTACCTCTGCCCCCCTCTGGCTACGCCCATGTTTAGCGGCTAACTTCAGACTTTAAGCACTGTCGAGGGCGGCTAAACCGGGTTCCATAATCACTAAAAAGAATCCAGAAACTTGCGATTCGCAAAAAAAAAAGACCACAAACTAGCAATTTCACTAATGCTTAGCCCAGAAACTCAAATTTTGGGGAAATAAAGACCAGAAAATTGCAATTTTGCGTAAAGACTGGAAACTTGCAACTTATTCCCGGATATTCAACCACGAAACTTTTAACTTTGCTCAAACTTGCGCAATCACAAATACTCAACTCTAAATGTTACAATTACAAGGCTATTCGTCACGGCCAGCTGGCCCAGGGTCCGCGCCCACTAAAAGGAAGACTCAGAAAATTGCGATTTTTCGGAAAAACATAGTCCAAAAAACTTGTAATTTCGCGAAAATGAAGACGAGAAACATCCATTTTCTCGAACACTTACAATTTAATTCCAAAACTCCAATTTCAAAAAAATAAAGACAAGAAAATTGTAATTTTGAGTTACCAATATTACAATTTTCAACCGGAAACTTCAAATTTCCGAATATGCAGCCAAAAAACTTCCAATTTTGGGGGTAATTATTCAGCTCCCCAAGTGTTGCATTTTCGTGGCTAACGGCAGCTGTCATGTTGTCATGGAGGGACCTCCACACGACATTCGCGTTCATCACAGAAAGCCAAGATTGATCTTTCTGGGGTTCTCGACATCTTGAGGTTTTTCCACCGGGTTAAAGAAATGTATAGTTTCCTTCTACTAATACTTGTATAATCCATTCTCTTGTTACTGGCTTGGCACTACAAGTATTGGATGTAATGGCAGTGGGGGTGGGGGTGGGATAGCCGATTAAATTTTAGCCCCGGGGGTCGGCAAAAAGCAAGATCCCGGCCTGATTGCCTCCTGTACGCCTCTACTTGCCTTGGTTAGTTTCTTGAAACTGAAACATCTCGTTTCCACTGCATGAAACCGCAACTTTCTTTGATCTTTACCGACTCGAGATGGGAAAGAGTTTTGTTTCAGAAATAGTGTTTCTTGAAACATTCCCCTTTTTGTTTCATGAAACAGTTTTTGTTTCAGTTTCTTGAAATTGTTTCCTTAAGCCCGCCACTCACGTGCAGTTTTAACTGACAGTTTCAACTGAACAGTTCAAACTGACAGTCTAAACTGCACGTGAGTGGGCATTTCGTCTCAGTTAAGGTGAACTGCACAGTTAAACTGTACAGTTCTCAGTTCAATTTTCAATACCACGTGTCTGTTTTTGACCTAAAGGTAGAAAAAGAAGTGGAGGGAGCGAAATGCATTATTCGTGAAGACGGACGGATAAGCTCAAGACGCTTAACGTTGAAATCGCACGATTTCCCCGCACCCATACGATGGGATGGGGCCCAATGGTTCTTCACTGAGTTATTTTAGCAAGCCGATAACCGAAGATTGATTCCGCCCTTCCACCACTGTTGTCGTTTTTATTCAAAGATTTTTTTATAATTCAAAGATGGCCATTACTTTAGACCTAAGGGTCAACTGAGGTCTAATGGACATCCTTGAATACTAACGATTCTCGATGTCCTCATCTAATAATACACGATTGTTTTGAATTGAACTGTACGTGTGTGGGGGACTGAACTGAACAGTCCAAACTGACAGTTTAAACTGTGCAGTTTGAACTGCACAGTTCAAACTGCACGTGAGTGGCCGGCTTTAGTGGAAACCCGGCAAGAGGCCGCCTCATAGAAACCCCCCCCCCCCCGGCCATGATAGCTAAAAGTCCTCCACTATAATTAATAAATCAATTAAACTGATGTTACCCGGACGACGATGGAAGGGCATAGTAAGTAAGTAAGTAAGTAAGTTTTATTTTGGAAAAAAAACATGAATAAATAAAAGGAAAACTCCAATTTACAATAATACGAGTAATTACATCACCAGCCCTATTAGAAGTTCAAAGAACTTGTGCAATAGGGCCGAGTTGGTTGAAAAGACGGTCAGCAGAGCCACAAGAGCTTAAAAAAACAATCTACACAAACCAATTAGGTGAAAATACTATACAAATTTAAAACAAAAAACAAAAAACAAACAAACAAACAAGGGCAAGTACAAAGTAATAAGTTACACAAATTAATAACAAAAAATATTTCTTATAGCTTCAGCTAGCGAGTGAGGTGTGTGCTGTGCAATGTTCAGACAGTTATTGTAGGAAAAAAAAGGGCTTGATTGTAAGCCTATAAAATTCAGTATTACATTTAGGGATTCTAATATTCGAAAGAGTGGCAGATCTCAAATGTCCGATGATACTCTTATGCTCTTCCTTAATGCCAGTCTTAGAAATACGCAAAGACGATATAAGCAAAAAAAACTGCTTAACATTCAAGATACCTAATTCTTTGTATAATTTTCCTGTTGGGTAACGGGGAGGTTTTTTAAATAATATTTTTAAGATACAGTTCTGTACCGTTTGTAAGGTTTTCAAATTAGTCCGACAAGTGCTTCCCCATACAATAATGCCATACCGAATGATAGATTCCACTAGTGCAAAGTAAACAGTTTTACGTTCAATATAGGACAATAACTTAGTTAGAATTTTACATGGATAAAATAACTTACGTAGCCTGCTACTAACCGATCTAATATGTGATTTAAATTTCAACTGGTGGTCTATAGTGACCCTCAAGTATTTGCACTCTGTGGTCATCTGTAAGTCACAACAAATACAAGACTTCGAGAAGACACAAGATACACTTTCATGGAATTTCAAGCTCAACTTAACTTGTTTCACACAAGGGGAAATTTTAAATTTAATAGCCCATGATTTATTAACATTGAGACAGAGATAATTACAGTCTAGCCATTTCTTAAGTACGAATAAATCCATATTTATTGAGTTCTCCAGATCAACCAAATCATCTCCCCAATAAATTAGCGCAATATCATCCGCAAAAGCAAATATTTCTCCCGATAGGTTAAGATGTAGGACTTCATTTATATACAACAAAAATAGGATAGGCCCCAAAACCGTTCCTTGAGGAATCCCGAAAGTACGTAACTTGTTCAGTAGAGCTCAAACTACCAGAGACTCTTGTTACTTGAGTTCTACCTTCAAGATATGATCTAAGCAAATCAAGAGCAACCCCTTTAACTCCACAAGCAAATAATTTTTCCAATAACAGGCCATGATGAACCGAGTCAAATGCTTTTTTAATGTCTAGGAAAAGTCCTACTACATGTTTTCCTCGATCGAGCTTTTCCGATACCAAGTTATTTACTTTGAAAAGAACATCCTGTGTACTAAGTTCTCGCTGGAAACCAAATTGATTGTTAGATATAATTTTATTCCGTTCCAAAAAAGAAACTAATCTACTTTTAATACATTTCTCCAACAATTTCGAAACAGTTAAGGTCAAAGCTATAGGCCTGTAATTACTTGTCAACAATTTATCTCCACTCTTGTACAGAGGTACAACACAAGCATGTTTCAATGACTTGGGAAATTTACCAGTAGTAAAAGCCAAATTGAAAATATGAGCCAAAGGGCTACTAATGTAGTTAGCCATCTTTTTAAGAATTTCATTATTTAAAGTGCCCATATTGTAAGATGAAACCAGTTTCAACTTAGCGATCAAATTTTCAACTTCAAGGGGATGCACTGGACCTAAGAATATTGACTCCTTAACCGTTGTTACACGGTCGACTTTGGATCGTACAATCTGCAACTCGGCATCACAGGGGTACCTGATAGTACTAGCTATTTCAGCCCCAACACTTGAAAAATAGGTATTTAGCAGATTCGCTACATCCGTTTTATTTTTTACAACCTCACCACGGGGGTGAAACTTATACGTAAGAAAACCGAGGAACGAAGTTTAGTTTGGTCGCCATTCACGGGAAGCGCTAAATGTTTTTTAAATTACATTTTAAAGATACCCCGCGGCCCTCCTCATCATAAATGTCATTTGGGCGAATAAATTTGTGAAACTTTGCAATCCACTCCATTCACTCCAAGTTGACGCTGTCCCTTTTGACACATGTGCGAAGTTGAGCGAATTAAATTAGGTATATTTTATTTTTTATTATTTTTTTTCGAATATATTGTTGTTCGGCAAAATGGGCCACGAAAAATGTATCGTTCCCGGATGTTCGTCGATGTATGAAGCTGGCGGCGTGATCGGTTTTTTTCGAATTCCAAAGGATGGCAGGTTCGCTGATTTTATTTTTGTAAAATGTAGGCGGCAAGTTTGTGGTTTTACTAACGCGTACATTTATCAGAGAAGTCAAGTTTTAAATTAATAAATGGATATTCAAGCAATAATTTGGTTTTTCATTTATCTATTTCTGTGAAAATTCAAGGCTGGACTGGAAAATGTTAATCTCATACATTTTATTAGTGCATTTCATCATTTTTTAGTCGTTTTCCAGAAAAAAAATTGGGTGATTCAATTTGAACTTGAAACATCTGAATACGAAAGTGAAAATTAAGGTAGACGGTAAAGGCGAATGGAGGAGGGGAAGGGGGTTCGGAAGTTCCCCCCGTACGTCGCTAAGGACAAAAACTTCCCTTTCTTCTCAAGGGGCGCTACTTTTTAAGGGATAATAGGCTTTCATATGCCTAGGCAGTAATCACAGAGTGGACCCGTATTGCTGTGACACAAAATTTTGGGTGAAACTACGTCTAAAACCGAGTATAACGCCACCTCCGGAGGTTTCCAATCTCGAGCCATTCCTGATTTATGATTTTTTTCTTTATAATGCAAAAACAGGGCAATTTCGTTAAAAAATTCGCGATTTCTCGGCTTATGTCACACCGTATCCAAACATTGATGGCAGTTTCGGGAACTATGGAAAATATCACGTGAGATAGAGGTCATTTCATTGCTTGAAATCATCATTAACTCCTAGAAATTTGGCCTTTCGTCATAGATTCACGTAAACTCCATAAATAGTACGTTTTCCAAAACATTGCTGTATCCAAACAGGGTTTTCCACAGACTGACGATGCTCCAAAAAAACGTCCCTTATTTTCTAAAGTTTGTTATGGCGTATTCACATTTAACGGCACCCCTGACATTTCTCGCAATAACATCGCGAGAATGCGCGGAAACGCATTTTTCTACAAAATAAATAACTATTGCTCACGATATTCGTCGAGAAACGTCAGTGGTAACATGATATGTGAATACATTATAAAAAAGCTGATAAGATGGGGACGTTTTGTGATGCATCGCCAGTCTGTGGAGAAAGCCGTTTGGGTACAGCAATCTTATTGTGGAGTTTACGTGAATCTACGACAAAAGGCCAAATTTTTAGGATTTGACGATCATTTCAAGTAATGAAATGGCCTCTATCCTGACTGAAATTTTTCGTAGTTTCTGAAAATGTCATCAACGTTTGGATCAAGTGCAACGTAAGCCGAGAAATCTTGGATTTTTCAAAGCAATTACCGTTATTTATTTTAATTTTAAAAAAATCATAAATCTTGAATGGATCTAGATAGGACCCGTCCGGAAGTGGCATTGTACTCGGCTTTAGACGTAGTTTCACCAAAAATGTTGTGTCACAGTAATACGGATCCACTATGTGTTTATGGCCTAGGCATATGAAAGCCTGTTATCCCTTCAAAAGTAGCACCCCTTGTGAAGAAGGGGGAGGTTGTTGTCCCTTGAAGGGAATATTACCAACATTGTGCAGTCCACTTCAATTGAAATTTTATTTTTCAAAACTCAATCTTGCAAAAAACAAAAAGTTTCCTTATGCCAGTTTTTTCGACAAAAAACGTCGAATTACGAAAAATGTTTACTTCTACACCCGCTGTAACTCTCGAACCGTTCACTTGAGTAACATTATCTCGGGGATCATTCTTGTGGGCAATTTGATGAAGATTATTTTGGTAAATGCTCATTTTCACGCTAAACCTCATAGATTTCGAAATATTTTCGAAATACTGGTACAAAATAAGAATTTACTAACTTATTACCCCCTCCCACCCAAACCCATAGCTCCAAATGGTGGAACTTTTTACCAATCAATATGTGGGTTGTAAGGAACAATTTGGCGTTGAAGGGAAACTTTCACTTTGGATGTTGAGGTTGGGTCGTGTTGATGTAGTGGAAGGTAGAATGTCGAACGACGCGTTGAGTTCCAGACGGTTGGTTGAGTTGAGGAAATTCGGCTAGGACAGCGTGAAAAGGCGACTTGCTACGAAGTGAATCAGTGAGGGTTTTGACGCTCGATTGACTTGTTCGTCCTGGAAGACAAGGTGTTGAGAGACCGGTCACTGAGTCGATCAGACGAGTGTTGCGAAAATCAGGAAGCAGAGAGAAGTGGGCAAGAAAATCTGAACCGATGATCGGAGTGTCCACGTCGGCGATAATAAAAATTCCATGAAAAGTCTCGGCGAAGACCGAAGTCTGGTCTGAGACGAAGAGTACCGTAGCGGTGAGGAGCTCGAAATCGGAGCGAGAACGATGTCTTGGTAGAAGGCGTCGAGGGTAGCAGCAGAGGTCGGAGCCTGTGTCGAGAAGGAATTGCTGTTTTGTCAAGTGGTCGACGAGAAAAAGGCGGCATCCTTTGGATGGACAGTCGGTTGCCGCTACTACTGACTGTCCAGGGCGTTTTTTTGCAAGGAATGTACAGGGTGAGGAGCACTTAAGGGCATTTTTACCCCAGCGTTGATGATACCAGCACAACGAGCGTGATGGAGCTGGCGATGAATTTCGAGAATGGCTCGAATGTCGTTGACGAGAATGGGATCGCGTGGAACGAGAGTGATCGCATCTTTGGAGTTTGAGCTGTGCAAGTTCGTGACGAATTTCTACGAGTTGTCGTAGAAATGTCGTAGGCAATTTTCATTGCCAGCAAACCAATATTTTACTGGGTGGCCCAATTTAGAGACCAATCTGCGATTTGGGCCACCCAGCGACATTAGTTTACTGGCGCAAGAAAATCCCCGACATTGGCTTTTAGTGAGCAAAATCCGATAAATTTATTTTACAGTGCACCGGATTCGGGAAGTAATTTTATTTTGCGAGAAAATTCCGCGAAATTTGGCATTTTCGAGATCGAAATTCGAGAATTGATTTTGGTGAGTCAATCCTGTAAAAATGGATTTAAAGTGCGGCAAAATCAGCAAATATGGTCTCTGAATTGAGCTACCACGCGAAATTGGTTTGTCAGCTACGACTAAATATGTAGGTGATATTTATTTACTAATGAACTCGACACGTGAAAATATCCACAAAATCGGTTATTATAGAGAGAAATATGAGATCTGTTTTTAAGTGAGCCAGAAACAGGAAAATAGCTAATTTTTCGGCAAGAGAAATCAGGAAAAATCACAAAAACCACGAAAATGGCTTTCAAATTAGTTTACCCCACGAAATTTGTGGAGTCAGTACAAAGTTGACGCTGGAAATTGGGGTGAAATCGAAAAAATTGGTTTATTGCTGAGCTGTACCTGTAACCATTTTTGCTATACAAAATGTGGCGATCCTGATGGATTTTTACTTATTGGAGGTATCTGGGAGTGGTCAGCTGCACCACCAAGTCTGCGCCTATCGACCGTCCCTAGTTTCGTTAGGTTCTTATAAGCGCACCAATGTACTGATAGGCAATTTAGGACTGGCTGACGCGGCAAAAACCTATGAAAATGCGCTAATATTCGTGGCTATAACTGCGGAAAAAGCGCTGATTCGTGGTCTCACGATGCAACTTCCAGACAGCGATTGAGAAAAAAATCGTCGATTCGCAGTGTATGACGGCCATTCCACGGATAAAATGTAGAAATCAATACAAAAGTATTGTTTTTGGGCCAAGCCCGCGTGGCTACAATTGAGAATATACGCTACTAATTCAAGGTTATACAAGTAAAAAAACACATCGCGACTGATATCGACTAAAACAACGCTAACTCGGATTAAAATTGGGCCGAAATGGCAAATTCACAATTGAAATGGCGAAAAGATTTGCTAAATTCGCTGCAAAATTATCAGAAAACGCTATTTAACAGCTGACATGGAGAAAAATCACTAATTCGCGGATAAAGTTGAGGAAAAACGCTATTTCGCAGAAATGAAAATGAAGAAAATCACTAATTCCCGGCTGAAATTGAGAAAACGCAAATCCGTATGGCTTCTGAAAGATTCGAGGCTCAATAATCTGAGAACCAGCGCTAAATACCATAGCTGGAAGTAGAAAAAATTGCTTATGCGGGGCTAAAATCTAAAAAATAACAAAAAAACACAAATTTTGAACATAAACTGAGAAAAAGTACTAACTAGCTAATAAAAATGAAATATGTGGCTGAAAATGAGGAAAACGCCAATTCGTGGCTAAAATTGAGAAGCGCTTCTACGCAGCTAAAAGTGAAAAAAAAAAAATGCTAATTCGCGGCTAAAATTGAGGAAAAAATTGGCGGATAAAGTGTTTAAGAATTTCTAATTCCACCATCTCGCCTTCTGAGGGCAACTTTGTGACTGAAATTTTAGAAAAACGGCAAATTCATGGCTATAAGTTACAATAAAACACTGATTCACGGCTAGAACTGAGAAGAAGCGCTAATCCATAGTTAAAATTAAAAAACTGCTGATGCGGTGCTAAAATGGAGAAGAACCCTCAAATTTGCAGCTAATATTGGGAAAATCAGTAATTATTCTGGCTAAAATTAAGAGAAAGGTTAATTTTCAACCTGGATTGAAAAAAAGTGCTAATAAGCTCCAAAAAATGGAAAAATTGCCAATTTGCACTTCAAATATCGGAAAACGACAATTCCGTGGTTAAAATGAACAGGATTCGTTAACTTACGGGTTAGAACCGCTAATGCGTGGCTGACATAATATAGGGGAACACTAATTCACGGCTAAAATTGAGAAAATTCGGGGCTTCCTCGGTCAACTTTGAGGCTAAAATTGAGAAAAAGCGCCAATTTATGGCTATGGGTGAAAAACCCGCAAATTCGCGGCTAAAACTGAGAAAAAACGCTGATCCGTAGCGTAAGGTTATGGTGAACAAGAAAATGCTAATTTGTCGTAAAAATTTAGAAAAAACCGCTATTTTGCGGCTAATATTGAGTAAAACGCTAATTTTCAGCTCAAACCGAGTAAAGTGCTAATTCTCTCGTCCCTGCTAGAAAAAATTGCTAATTTGTGAAAATTGTGAAAAACGCCAACTCGAGAAAAAGTTAGTATAAGAAACATCGCTGATTCACAGGATAAAAAAGCTACTTTATTGCTGCTAAAGTTGAGAAAACGCGCGTGTTTATGTCTATAAGATGGGGGATACCCCACTAATCCGCGGCTAATTTGCGGCGAAAAGCGCTAATTTACTGGTAAAGTTGATAAAAAGCACTCATTCGCGGCTAAAATGGAGAAATTCGCGGCTTAAACTTGGCATACGCGCTGTGTGGCGGATAGGTTTGGGAAAGAGCGAAAATGACGAAATCCGTGAATTTGCTTTTTGCAAGATGGTTGATGAGTGAACTGTAAAATTACGACAAATTTTGAAGAAGCTGTAACCAAAATCGAAAAAAGAGAGGAAAGTTTTCCGATTACAACTTAACGAAAATAAGGAAGCACGCGCTTATGAAGTCATCGCCGGCACTTCATTCCCTTACTGAGCATTTTACGATTTTTATTTGAATATTTTTATCATAATTAGGCCTCTACGCTGAAATTTATTCGCGAGAAACCGTTAAGTACGAAAAAAAGGGAAGCAAAAACGTTTTTTCATAACCGAAAACCGTGTGTGTTTCGTTGGTGGGAAAGGAACGGCCGGGTTTCATTACGGCAGGTTATCGTGCTATCTGAGGGGATCTGGGCCAGCCAGTCTTGGAATAAAACACCGAAATAAAAACAAGAAGACTTCGTGTAAAAACAACGATGCAGAGGAGTGAGCGTTTTCTTTCTAGCGAATTTTAAGGCTTTCGTGCGTGAGTTTTTCAAAAATTGTCCCACCTTTTCCAAACTGTTATTCGCCCCTACGGCAAAATACAACCTTTTGGGACCGTTCACCGTCGCCGTTTTCACATATCCAGACTCTCCTCCCCCCCCCCCTAATCACGACATACGGAGTCGCCGTCGCAAATCTCTACGAATGAAGTTATTATGCTCGTTCGAAGTCGCCCACTGCTCGTCGTGTTATGGCAGTTGAACGAGGCGACCGTCCGCAGCCCAAACAGTATGACTACCTGCTGAAGTTCCTATTGGTCGGCGACAGCGACGTCGGAAAGCAGGAGATTCTGAGCGGGCTTGAGGACGGCTCGTCGGAATCACCGTTCTGTAGTGGAAGTGGTAAGTTTTTGACGGAATAAGTCTGCATGTAAAGGGGAAGTCATTGAACAAAGGCTTTTGTTTGGTGTATTAGCTCCTCGCTGATTTTTAGTTCATTAACCGCTTTATCTTAATGTTAATAGTCGTAAATTTGAAAATAGCGCGTATATTCGCCGTTTGAATCACCCATGCCTTGATTTTTTTGTCTATCTGTTGCCGTTCACCCCATACTTTCTTTGTTTTACAGCTTACAAAACAACTACCATATTATTAGATGGTAAACGGGTCAAACTTCAATTATGGGACGCCTCTGGACAGGGCCGTTTCTGCACTATCATAAGAAGTTATTCCCGGGGTGCCCAGGGCGTACTTCTTGTCTACGACATCACAAATAAATGGTCATTCGATGGAATCGATCGTTGGCTCAAAGAAGTCGAAGAGGTTTGTTTCGACCCCCCCCCCCCCCATCTATGTCATTTTCGACGTATCGCATTTTTCACTTGCATGAAATTCAACTCTGGAGCCAAGCATTTCCACCCGTCTTCTAGAATTATATCATATGGTGACGGAGAAGACGGGTGGAAATGCTCGGCTCCAGAGCTGAATTGTATGCAAATAAAACGCCAGTAGATTCCGCTTGTAACAAAAAAAAATTGTTTTTTTTTCTTTTTGTTTAATGTACAGCATGCGCCAGGAGTGCCTAAAGTTCTCGTCGGTAATCGACTTCATCTCGCCTTCAAACGTCAAGTTACCACTCGTGAGGCCGAATTGTACGCGTTCAAATACAACATGGCTTTTTTCGAGGTCAGCCATTTGTGTGATTTCAACATCAACGAAAGTTTCAGCGAACTGTCCAGGCGAGCTCTTCAACGAAACGGTATGGAACGTCTCTGGAGGTCGAATAAAGGTGAGCTTTATGAAATACCAGTCCCTTTAAGTCGTAAGGAACTCAGGGCTTCTTTTTCCGTTCACCCCACAGATGGGGAGCCTTTAAAAGCCCAATTTGACAGCTACCCAGGCCGGGCAGTCAGTTGGTGGAGCCCGCGAAAGGCAATTTGCAAGGGGTTCAACCGCTCATTATTATGTTTTTTGACCGATATAGCCAATCTATCAGTCACCAGTAGCTGATCAGCAGCCCTTAAAGGCGGCTTCACATGCGGGCTGTGACAGCCAAGACCGTGAGCTGTAGCCAATTAAAGAGCAAAGCGCGCAGGGACTCATTATATTTCGTTGGATACAGCTCAAAACCCAAACTTTGACAGCTTATAGTGTGAAGGCGGCTTGAATTTATCAGTTGTTTGTCGTGAACCGTCGAGAAAATGACGAATACCTTTGTTACAGCTATTTTCGGGCTAGATGCCCCGTGTAGCAGTTCCCCTAATATTTCTCCCACGGTGCGAATGCTTAATACGTAACCCGGGCAACATAGCGGTGCGTAAACGCGCCGAAAAAAATTGCTTGAAGCGAGGGCCTTCCCCAGATTTGATGATGTGTTAGTGGAGTCTCTGAAAAAAAAAAAAAAAATATTGCCTCCTGTGAGGTTTGAACTCACGACCCCTGGTTTACGAGACCAGTGCTCTACCACTGAGCTAAAGAGGCTAGTTGAGGATGTGGGGGATAGAGTAGGTTGTTACATTACAAATGTTATTCAATGGAAATAGTTATTTATGGCGTTGTTGGTTATTAATCGCTGGCTTTCAGCGACTTCTCTAGTTTTTACAGGGATGATACAAATGAATTCGAATTCAGCACGTAATGGATAGAAACCAAAAGGAAACAGTTGATTATGTTTCCTTTATGAAACAATAGATTTTGCCGCCCTCCCCCCCCCTGTAAACCCTCCGAAAATGCCCTCAGTAATCGCCTCACATACACACAGTATGTGCTCCGATGTGTCTCCAGAACCTTTTCTAATTGATTTGAGAGTTTATCGAAGAGCGAAATCCCCCTCCCACCAGTTTAAGGTTCTTCCAGCATTTAGAGAGTTTAGGCCCTTCTCTGATCCTCCTCGAGATAAAGAGCTTTTGGCCCGTCTGGTTGTCTCCACCAGTATTATACACGATGCCTTGTAGTCCAACCAGAGCCCACACCGGCCCTTTTATGGAAGGATTTCGTGGTGACTCCCCAGGGGCGTGATCCACAGGGGGGGTAATGGGGGTAACTACCCCCCCCCCCCAGAATTTCAGAAAAGTTTGTCCTGAGGACAAGCAGTGGTTGGCAATCTTATCTGTCGATTCTCTCATACAAATGCTACCCCCTCACCAGCAATGCCAATTTCGTAGCCTCACCTTTTCATAAAGTGAATCTTCATGTATGAGATCGTGCAGAAGTCTTTTCATGTTGAGAAATGTATCATTAATGTAAAGAGCTGCACATTTTTGGTACCTATTAGACTGATGAATACGTTCGTCCTGTTTTCGAAGAAAATCAAATACACCTTACCTTTTTGCAGGGTAGATTACCTCTCCAAGATGTTTTCACCATGAAATTTACGTGGAAAACTCATGAGACATCCTTATACACCCTGAATCACACCCCAAAATGTCATTAACTTTGGAATTGTGTCACTAACAAGTTACCTGACTGCTGGTCTATACATGTAGATGGTTGTTTGAATTCTAAAGGAAATTCAGTGCTCTACAATGTCTTAAAGCTAGATTTTCCTAGCAGCGCAAAACGCTCAGCGCAGCTTCATTTAAATTGTTTCCCAGTCGAAAAGTGAAGATGTAACTAGGAATAAATGTAAAATGCGCTGCGCTCGCTAAGCGTTTTGCGCCGCTATAGGAAAACCCAGTTTTACGGGAAATTTCCATAGAACGCGTACTACTTTTCGAGTTACAGGCAAAAAAACTCGGGTTTTCGGCGCTTCTGAAGTGGGGCCCTTCTGGCGGGGAAATTTTGGTGGAAAACTCATGAAAATGACTCATTTTCTTTTATAGCAATTAAAAAAAATAATAATTAGCGATTTTTTGGCAGAAATGACCATTTTGGGGGAAAAAGAGTGCTCTTCAAAACCAGTGGTTTAACCAGTAAAATTCAAACGATCCTTGCGGTTTTTAGCGTGCTAAAAATCGGAAGACCCCGTTCACAATCTCTATGCTTTCGTTGTGTGGTGTCCATGCAACCTATCAAAATGCTTCATTTTTCGAGGGAATAAATTTGTTTGGTTGCATAGACTCCACACAACGCAGACATAGAGCTTGTGAACGGGCCTTTGAATGGAACTGGATGTGAAGGCTCACCAAAGCATCGAAAAATATCGCTCCGGCAGCTGGCTGTCGAATAGAGTGGATTTCACTACTAATATACGAATTTCGACGTTATTAGTAAATTAGGCATTATTGTGCGGAAATGGCTAAATAAAAGAAGAGAAACACACTGAGTGGTAATTTTTGTCGAATAATAGCAAATTAACTAAAAACGTGGAAATTCGGCGTAGTAAATGCACTCTATTTGACTTCCAGCTGCTGGGGCGACATTTTTTGATACTTTGGTGGGCGTTCGTTCGGTGGGCAGTCAGTTCCATTCAAAGGCCCACTGACGATGAGGTTTTCAGGGCGTTTAGCATGTTGAAATTCGCAAGGATTGTTTGAATTTTGCAGGTCAAAACAAGCGATTTTGAAGAGAAAAGTTACATTTTTCTTCTTTAAAAAACATTGTCATTTTTGCTGGAAAATTGCCAATTAATTAAACAAACGCTCGTGAGTAATTTTGAATGGGACACGTTGGAGAAGTTTCTCTGATCCATGGAAAGTCGATAGGCGCTGTTGATCAACAGTGGGAGAGGACTTATTTTTCCTTTTGATTTGGATCATTGCTTCCGCACCTACGGCCTATTATTCATTATCTAGTCAGATTTAGTATGATCAAGTGGGGGTTGAATTTTATGGAAAATTAAAAATCCCCATATCGTACAATCTTAAGGAGGTGTTGAGGCGACAGAAAATAGTTATTTTATGTCGAAAATTGCTATTCCTGACTTTCTGTCGCGGTACTGACAGGGTCTGTCAGGGTGGCAGAGTGTTTTTCCCGAATCCATAGCCAAAAATTTACAGAAAGTCTGCTACAAAGCGAGTTACTCGCATTTATTTAGGGAAAGAGATGTTATCCTAAAAAGATGTTAGAAAAATCATATCTCGATGGCTTTTGATTTTCGTACCACTACCATAGTGTATTTAGCGTTTTCGACTGCAAATGAGGTCTAATTTCATCAATTTTTTTTCTACACTTATTCGCATCCAACCTGTATGTATAAGTAGAAAGTTTTCGACATAAAAAATTAATACTTTGAAACACTAGGCACAACTTTTGGCTGCCCGAAAACCGCGATTGTTGGGTCATTTTATCAGTTTTTTTCTATAAATATCCCCCAAAACGAGAGGCTTTATAGAGGAAACCCTTCTCGTACAAAACATTTAGGGTCATTAAATTTCCTACGCCAGTACATTCATGTGAATAAGTACATTGGTTTTCCACGACCAATGCGGAGCGCGCTACAAACTTACGGGCCTTTTTTTCTAAAATGGGTGAAAGGCTTAAAATCACCTGTTTCCGACTAATCTATGCTCTGTGAGCTTGATTTCTGCCCATCAACCTTCATTCCATTAGCCTACCCAACTTTTTCAAGCCCCTAGCTCCACCTTGTTGAAGCCTTCTATTCTAGATTTTATATAAAAAAACTGACCATTTTGCCTCCAGAAAACGATAATTTATGCGTTAAACTTGGCGTTTTGGTGTTCTGGGACTCCACTAGGTCCCTAGCGTCGGTAACCGTTAATTTGCAGGGGAAAAGAATAATGTGGCAGGACTAATTCGGCATGGGTACTACACATCCTCATTTGTCTTGAAACATCAAACCAATACTTTATGAATTTTGGAAGCGATGGAATGATGTAACATGAGGGTGTTTGATGTAAAGGGAGAGGGGGGGGGCATCGGCATTACCCTCCCCCCCTAGGATTCAGACCTGGATCCGCCCCTGTGACTCCCAATATGTACTTGGAAAGTAAGATGATTGGTCGTGTTGCAACTTGCAATGCGCGTGAGGGTTTCAAGTCGTCGCCAGAGAGACCAGACCAATATCAAATTTCCGACCCCAAGCGTCTACATCTACGTCTTAAGAGCTGTCTGTCTGTCGAGCACGGCTCTTTTCACCGATTTTACGTTCTATATCAGAGATATCCGCCTGAAAGATGTAGCGACTTGCATTATAGGGTCAAAGACCCCATATCTTTCGCATATCAAACTCCATCGGCATAACCCGTCAGGGCCGTGTCTAAAACGTTGGGGGGGGGGTGGCACTCGCCCATGCCGGTCACCACACAGTTGCGGCACTTTCTTGGAACGGGGTTTTTCCCTCTCTCTCTTTCTCTCTTAGAGAACAGCAGAATGGGGTGCCCAATGAGCACGAAATTACAGTTTTGAAGAAGACAAACCCGCAAAATTCCGTTTGTGAAGGAGCGAAATTGATTTCTGCCTGTGACAGATCCTCGAAATTTCGGGTTCAGAAGAGCTAAATCCCCAAATTTGTTGTTTTCTTCTTCACTCACAAAACTTGTAGAGCGATGAATTTCCAACAAATTTTGTATTTAAAGTAGTTTTCCACGACGAATATGGAACGGGCTACAGCCTATCGAAATTGTTGTACTAAAATGGTCGAAGGTCCTAAAATCGCCCTTTTTCGACCCAAGTATACTCATTGTGCTTTACTTTGGACTATTTTCTAACATTTTTTTTTTTTTTTTTGTGATTTTTTGTATGAAAGAACGAAGACGAATGATTGAAGGAGGATTGAAAATTGAGTGATGGTTATAGTCGTTGATGGATAAGGGTCGGTAATTGAAGATTAGTCGATGTGGGCTGAGGGTTGATTATTAATTATGTGCGACGAAGATTTTTTTTGGATTTAGAGTTATGGAAATGTTGGTGTTTGAGGAATGAAGACTGCGTGATTGTTGATTCAGGGATTGTGTGGAGGACCGCACGATTCTTCCATGTTCCCGTTTTTGGCGTTCATCAATAATGCATACAAAAAATAAAAAATTTAAACAAGAAAACTTCCATGGCCGTATCAATTTTTTCAGTGATCCGACCCCTCCGATTTCATGCTGGTTAAAGGGTAACATGGGCGCTCGAGTTTTATTTCGCATTTGTCGACAAACGCGCCCATGTTACCCTTTAACCATCATGACATCGGAGGGATCGGAGAACTGAATAAATTGATACGGCCATCGAAGTTTTCTTGTTTATTTGTTTATTTTTTTGTATGAATTATTGATGAACGCCAAAAACGGGAACATGGAAGTATCGTGTGGTCCTCCTCACAATCCCTGAATCATCAATCACGCAGTCTTCATTCCTCAATCACCAATTTTTTTTTTCAATTTTAGCCGCGAATTAGTGCACTTATCCATTTGTATCCGCGAATTAACGTTTTCCCCCCAACTTTATATCCCCAAATTGTGTACCGCACGAAGCTGAGTGCACCGTGTCACAGCTCGCTACAGCCTTATGGCTTTAAACTGGGCAATAATGGGATTCGAACCCAGCGTCGCGGGGTGTGTATCGCGCATTGTATCCACTACCCCCAAATCAAGAAAATTTGGGATTTGAGAGGTTAAATCCACAAATTCCAGTAAAGGATGTCACAAATACCGTAAATAAAAGGAAGCTGACTCTCTCTTCGCGTGTGTTTGATTACGAGGACAAAGGGTGAAAGGGGTGGGTCATAGACGTGTCATCTACGATCCTCCACTGAGCTACGGTAGGGTTTTTGCCTTAGTTCCACTTGTATTGGTTATTTTTGTTTCTGCGCCCATTACCGTCGCTATAAAGAGTGCCACACAATGTCCTGCTTTTATGTCCCCAGTTCTCTCGCTTCAAGAACTCTGCTGTCGTGCCATCGTAGCACGAACAACAGTCTACGGAATCGATCAACTTCCCCTACCGTGTCTCATCAAATCCCATTTAAAATCCTACGCCATGACTCGTTACACGACGTTGCCCCACAGTAAAAAACTACGGACGCCGCATTCAACGGCTTTAACGTCACCATCGGCGTCGACGCCTATACGCAGCCCGTCGGCGCCGAGAAATTCTTGTTCAATAACGTGAGTGACTGAGGGGGTAATTTTAGTGATGTAAAAAAACGTACACAATACTCAGCTCAGCCCCATGAGCTAGACCTCCCCCCCCCCACTCTATATTATTTTCTCTTTTCGTGTAAAATAATTTAGTTTTATAAGTATTTAATCGTAATACCACTCCCCCTCCACACCCGTTCTATTAATGTAAATGTTGTACATAAATCAGCCACAGAAACTCAACAAAAAATGCTTTTTTAAATGGAATCAAGCTTGTAAATTGCTGCCCAGTATTCAATTTTTTTTTTTCTACGTCCCCGTCCCCCACCCTTGTGGTAGTCTTCGTAGAGCGAAACACCTGAATAATTTATTTTTTCCAACGCCTCCCCCCCCCCACTCACGACACCATGGCCCTTCCAAACGTCAAAATGTTCATTGAAAATACCTCTAGTCAGCTCAAAAAAAAAAAATCATGTAATTATTCTCACCTTTAAAAAAAAAAAAAAAAAAATTGAGTGAAAAAAGGAAAGAAAATTTTGCCGTCCGTACCGTTTTTCATCAATTTTTTTTTAAGTTCTTACGACAATCCAGTCGTTTTTTTATTGTATTGAGCTTACGGAAACCTTATTTTTATTAATTTTTATGATGCGTTTTCCAATGTTTTTTTTTATAATCCAAACATTTACTAACATTCTGAAAATATTGTGATTTTTATGTATTATAAGACTGGTATAATGGCTTCAGAGATGGTAAATGTGTGCTGGTAGACAACGTTGTTGGAGCGTATTATAATTTTTTCCTCCCTCTTTAATTTTCCCGACAACATTAGGGTTTTAGAACAAAAACTTAGAGCCGAAACAAAAGTATGAATGAGTGTTTGGTTTTGTCGTGATAATTTTGTTTTCCAAGTCCTGTCGATGTGATTTATAGTCTGTAAGCTTTGTATCATTCGTCTGCTAGCTATACGTTAATTAACAAGCTAAAACTCTGATTGATTTGACAAAAAATATAATAAAATTAAATAAAATTGAGTCTTTTAGAATGTATGGTGGTAGCTGCGCTCTCGTCACCTCCCCTTGTGAAGCCGGAGGGATATTCCATCGTACCATTTCGTGCTTAAAACTTTATTTACACTTTTACAGATCGCGTCATGTTCCACAATGATTGTTAAAAAAAAGGGGGGGGGAGTGCTTCAAGAACTTTTGGTAAGGAATTTAGGACCAGTCAAGTTCAAGGCGATCGACCCGAGTGGGGCGGCTATCAGAATGGCTAGAACTGCCGTGACGAGTACCAGTTGAGAATTCTTTAAGTTGACCTCGCCATCTGCCCCTTTACTCGGATCACGACGAGTAAATTCCAAAGGTTGAGGAGCCAGCGCGGCTTGAACTGTCGCTTTTGGAATCCACGCGAGAATGACAAACATCTTTTCTTTGACATTAAGGTCGACGCCGCCGTAGAGAGCCAGCCAGCAGATGATGACGCGTACCTATAGACACAATTTCAAGAAGGTTCGTCGTAATGGTTTGCGGTGAAGGGAAGGAGGGGACGTGGAGCAAGAAATTACAGCGAGAGCCCCTAAAATTACAGCGCACGCGCTAAGTACACTGTTGACGTCCAGTATGGAGACGTCGATTTCAGTTCCAATGAGACCGAAAAGGATAGGCTGCACGACTAACCAGAGTTTCGAATAAAACTTGACGATATTTTCCTGAAAACAACAACACCGTTGGCACTACACCTCTCCGTTAGTATGTACGTAAACCCATTTCACCTCACATTGCTTCCAGTTTCCTGTAGCGACCAACCAATATTAGCGACAAAAGCCCCAGTAATACATGCCAACGGTCCAAACCCAGGGAAGTCTAATTGAAGGGCCAACAAGACCATTACGATGCCTCCCAATCCAATCAGTGCCGTTCTTTTTTCAGACGCGTTTTCCTGGATTAAGTGTAAGTGAGTTTGAAGAAAATATATCAAAAATTACGTGACAATTTACGTCTCTACGGTGAGGAAGAACCGAACAAATGACGCCCCATACACAGCCGCCCAATATGCCTAGAATTAATTCCGCCGGGCCTCGGCATATGTCCATGATGATGCTATCTACAACAATAAAATAACGTCTACGGAAACAAACACGTGAAATATGGTAAAAAATTTAACCTCCTGATGAAAACATGCTGGACAGTAGCACGCCAAATATTGAAATAGCAGCTATGTCGTCGATACTGGACGCTGCAATAACTAAAGTTGCAATTCCTTTGTCACCGCCGTAGCCTCTGTCCTGTAAATCCAGTAACGTTGGTACTACCACGGCAGGCGATATTGGACTCAGAAGAAACCTTGAAAACGTTAAAATAATTTCGTCATTTCTTCTTTTTCAAACGCTGTCTTTTAGTCCAGCCTTTTTAACGTACCGCTTACCCCAGTAAAAACCCCCAAAGCCATGAAAATCCCATAACATAGCGAGCAATAACCGCTGCCATGGCGGCCTCGCCTAAGCAGGGCAGAAGAGACAGCTTGAGCACGGTGTACTTCATTCGAGCCAGCGCTTTTGGGTCCAGTCCCAGTCCGGCTTTTATTAAAATTACCGAGAGAGCTATATTCCTAAATTAACCCACCCGCCCCGGGCCCTTTATAGTAAATTATGAAGACTTAATGATAATTTTAAATTGTAAAACCTCGATAAAGTGACAATGTATCGATAGACGCCAGACACGTGAAAGAATCCTATCGAGCGAAGAACGACGCCAACAATTAGCATACCGAGAAGAGCCGGTAGCTTCACCAGTCCACAAAAAAAGCCTTCAAAAAAGACGTAACATTTCTTTTACGGCTTGAAATGACGATTTAAGCAGTAACTTACCCCCCACGCACGATCCAATAATTAAGACAACCAAACGGAACATGTCATGGGATGGTAACATTTCCTCCCCTAGGAGGCTGTACAAAAACGCTAAAAACACGATTAATAAGAGGCATGCACAGATTACATCGCTTGTCTTGTTGAATGGCATTGAAAACTGGGAGTTGAGCTGTCTTTCTAGCCAGTTAGGAACACTGAAATGATGAAAATAATTATAGCCCTAGCCAAAGAAACGCAGAAATAATAATAAAATTACCGGGTGGATTTATTGGATGACCCTTCTTCCATCTCAGTGGTTCTAGCCAATGAAATTGACCTGTCGTTTCCTGTGGAAGCAAAAATTAATTAAGGTCCACCTCAACAAAGGTATTAAACATAAGGAATTAATGAATAACCAGTCGTAACAGTCATGCCGTCTTATCACGTGACCGAGGCACGTTCGTGGTCAACAATCGTGTCTTCCCCCTAACCCTGAGTCCGTCTACCAAAAATTTAAAATTGGACGAAACTGCGTTTCTTAGGGTCGTTTCCAGAAGCGGATCAGGAGCTGTTGAATATTATTTGCCATTCCATTTTAATCACCGCGTTGATCATTTTAGAAAACTTCATCCTCCCTCCCTCTCTAAATTTCCAAAAAAAAAGACGCCCACAAGCACCACGGAGGGCTTCGCCTTAGCCCTTCTCCTTCGGCAATTTGAAATGGGTTCAATGGCGCTGAAAATAAACACACCACCAAGCAATTTTTATCACCACCTCGGGAAAGCCTGGACATTTTATTCTCCTAGACAGCGGCCACCAGGGGGGGGGGGGGTTAAATAATAAGTGCATAAGAGTGTCTCTTGGCATGAACGAGTCACCCTTGCCATTTATAACTCTCAGAGGGGTGAGTTGAGCGTAGCCAGCGCTTGACCAAGGAGTGGGCAGAATATGACGGACGTTCTAGAATCTAGAGGCCCCAGCAAAAGAAGTGGTAGTTCATTAAATGAGAAATAGGCACATTAAATCGTCAAAATCTTCCCCGAAAACTGAGTTTTCACAAAAAGGGTCGTAATCCATCAAAAACTGACATCTTCGTTCGAAAATTATCGGTTTTAGCCTTCTATTCTGTAACCGGAGTTCCCGGTTGAAATTCAATTAATTAAAAAAAAAAAAAAAAAAAAAAAAAAAGAAAAAAAAAAATAATAATACTAATAGTCAATTAGATAAAATATTTCTTCCGTCCCTGGGTTTCCCTATCTAAAACGGACTCTGTCCTTTCATCTATCGCGTTCATAAAGGGAAAGAATTCCTACCTTTTAATGCTAGTCAGTTCTTGCCTGGAGCCCATCGTTTATACCGTTCCGTAAATATTTTCGCCGGGGATTTCCATATCCCGCGGAAGACGAAGCTGATCCCGTAGAAGGCTCCACGAAAGGGCAACATTTTTCCTTTTCTCGTTCAGAATTATCTGGAGAGGTTTATTGTTATTGCTGAAGTGTCGGCCCTACGAATCGTAGGTAAGCTAAAGTTTACACCCCCCCCCCCCTGAACAGAGGATTTTCCTTTAATCATTGTCTCCCTTCAGGGCTCCCTGTACCCCCCCCCCCACTATTTATGAGATTGGGAGTCTCCTTACCGATTTTGACGCTCGCCGGACGTGCCATTTACCGAATTTGCCGCCTATCGAATTTATCGTTTACCGTTTCTGACATTTCGTCTACATCGGGTTGTACCGCATCCGCACCAGTCATCCCGTCTGGTCCGACGGATCGACGCCATTGAGGAAGTCCTTTTACTCCACACCAAGCCCTCGACATCGAGCTGAGTTATTGATTTTATTTTTTTCCTCCCCCCCCCCCAAAGCTATTTTTCGTTTTGTTCAACCTCCCTTTCGTCCCGTACCCCGTGCGACTTTCGAATTCCCCCTTTCCGACGAGGTTACGATTTCCTACCTTTACCTCACTTCCCCTCCTCGAGGGATAATATTAAGGAGAGTGTTTTTTTTTTTTTTTTCTTCTTTCCTCGAGAGATCTCGTAGGCTGAGCCTTCTATATATAGTATGTAGAGGAACGGGAGATTTTCCCTTTATTATTTCCATTTTTTTTTTTTTTTCTTCCTCAGAGAGTCAAGTAATTTATTTTCTTTTATTTTTTTCTCCCACACCCCCCCCCCCCCTATCTGACCTTGTCTTTTCCCGATTCCTCCTCCTCGAAATTTGCGAACCCCTCTTTGAAGTAATTGTTTATTTTGTTCTTCTCTCTCCCTCCCCCCCCCCCGGTTTGACCGACAATAGAATTTTAACGTTTCCATTGCGTTGTTTATTCAGAACCCAGTTCCAACTATAGCAGCCGAACTCACGTGGCTCAAGTTCACGGTTACAAAATTGGCGCCCGACGTGGGGCTATAGTTTGGCTAGGGTCTGAAAATTTTAAACTTACGCACGTGAGTTTTATTTTTTTTAATGTCATTAGGTTCACGTTGTATTTTTGCCTTGTCTTTTGCCCGATGAGATGGCGGAATTCCCGACGTCTTGGATTCAGACACTTGATAAGGAATCCTTAATAAAAGTCCTTGGGAGTTTAGGGCTTTACAGTCCGGTCAGAGGCGACGGAAACTGTGACCCTTGACCAGTTACGGGTTGAAGCTCGACGGATCATCAGGGAAAAATCAGAGGGTATTGTCGCGAAAGCCCGATCGGAAGTAAGCCCTCCAACCCCCCCTCCACAGGTTGTTAATGTACAAAGCTTTGTACAGGAGCCGCCGTACAGAGTTGTGCAAGGATGGGGCCTATCATTTTCAAATACTATGGGCGAATCCCCTTCGGATTTTTTGCTGAATTTAAGAGAAAGAATGTCTCGCTGTAATTTATCGGAAAAAGAGGTACTTAATGAAATCTGGTCCCTGTTCTCAGGAACGCCATTACATTGGTATAGGTTGAATCAGAACTCGTGGAAAACCTGGGCCGCCTTCGTTTCAGCTTTTGAAGACCTATTCATCCCTAAACAGTATACCGAAACTTTAAAGACCGAAATCCGATCACGTACTCAAGGTGAAAAGGAGCCAGTGGCTGACTACGCCGACTGTCTTCAGGGCTTAATGATGAGGTTACCCCAGGCCCCTACACCAGAGAAGGTGTTGAAAAGGGTACACAAAAATTTTAAACCCACTGATGAAACGACAAATAGTTGGTAGGGATTTTAAATCCGTTAGGGAGTTAGTAACTACCGGTCAAGAATACGAACGGATAGAGGCCGAATGTGAAAAATACCGACCACCTCCAAGTCCTTCCACGAGCCAGATCCCTCAATTTGCTTGTTCTTCATCGTCGGTTGGAATAACTAGGAACGTGATTAAGGACAAGGACAGCCAGAAGTTAGGTTTAAATTCTGTTTCACCTGCCACGTCATGGAAAGGGGGGAACTGTTGGAATTGTGGTGGTCACGACCACGGCTATGCTGCTTGCTCACACCCTAGGATCGTTTTTTGTTTCCGTTGCGGGAAGAAGGGTGAAACAACTAAAACATGTAACTGTCCCCCTAGAGCTCGGAATTCTCCCGCTCAAAATACAGGATCGTTTGCACATGGTATTGGTTCGTCCTGTCTACCTCGTGCCAATATCCCATTACGGATGAATGGTTTTTCTGTATTCGCTTTGATAGACACGGGAGCTTCGCATTCATACTTAGGCTCGGAAGGCCTAGCGGATATTGGCCTCTCGCTTGCGGATTTCGAAGTTATCCCACCACAGGCTGTCCAATTAGCTACTGGTAAGATTGAATTAGTTCAACGAATGATCACGTTATCAGTCCAGTGCCACTCATATGAGTACCTATTGAAATTTCTTTTCTTGCCTCACCTATCGGTGAAGTGTATTGTGGGCTTGGATAGTCTGGCGAAGCTGGGCTTACGACTGTTTTTCGATTCGTACGAATACTGTATCCAGGGCCAGGCGGAAAGCCAAAGGTACCCCTTATTAGGCGATTCGTTGTTGTCCATCACCCCATTAGCGGGCATTCAAGCTCTCTCTATCGGAGAACGAGACCAACTGAACACCGTAGTCGAACACTTCAAGAACTGCGAAGCCAAGTGTATTGGCCGCGTCCCAATCAAGCATCGTATCGAACTTCTCGACCCGAACCCCATAAAACAAAAACCTCGGATCGACTTCTAGGGGAAGGCATCATTGAACCTTCCACTTCTCCGTGGAGCAGCCCGGTAGTAATGGTCCCGAAACCAGACAATTCTTATCGCATGTGCGTTGCAGGGAAGGGCCACTACCAGTTTAACTTCCTTCCTTACGGACTCACTAACGCTCCCGCTGCGTTCCAAAGGCTAATTGATGCTCTCATAACAGCAGACTTGCGCCCGTACGTCCATGCGTATCTAGACGATTTATTGGTCGTCACTCCCACTTATCAGTTGCACCTCCCAATCAACACAAAAAGTGTCAATAACGTCGCTGAAACGTCGTATGGTTACATTATGATTTCAGTTACTTCCATAACGTTACAAAAACGTTATCGACAACATATTTAGTAACGTTTCAGTATCGTAACTATGTTGACGTTTCAACAACGTTATAACGAAAACGTCACGTTCGAAAACGTTACAAAAACGTTATTGACAACATATTTAGTAACGTTTCAGTATCGTTAACTATGTTGACGTTTCAGCAACGTCGCACGGAAAAACCGGGCTGATATTTTCAAGTAAGGTTTGCTCATGGCTACAGTCAACATTACTTTGACACAAGCAAAAACTATTAAGCTGCTGGTAAGCTGATTTCATACTTTTTTATTTTAGTGAGCTGATATTTTTTTAAATGAGCTTTTTCTATGTGGTGTGACTTTCCAGATGGCCCAGACTCTTCAGCGTTGTTTTTGATCCCAACTTTATTTAAGCCTGTGTGCTGTAGAATCACGATTGAAGAAAGGACAAAAACAATAACGTGAAAACTGAAGAGAAACCAAAGGCCAAAGGTGTCGAGAAGCCTTCCCCCAATCAACACAAAAAGTGTCAATAACGTTGCTGAAACGTCGTATGGTTACATTATGGTTTCATTTACTTCCATAACTTTACAAAAACGTTATCGAAAACAGATTTAGTAACGTTTCAGTATCGTAACTATGTTGACGTTTCAACAACGTTATAACGAAAACGTCACGTTCGAAAACGTTATTGACAACATATTTGGTAACGTTTCAGTATCGTAACTATGTTGGCGTTTCAGCAACGTCGCTTTGCGATGTTTTTGTCATTAATGCGTATGAATAATGCGTATAAAAGACTATTATCCATTTCGTTCGATTCATTTTACATTGCAGTTACAGTACACGGTACTAGAGTGTGACGAAAATGATGTTATATTATCTAATTAGGGATTGCATCGACCGAAATTTTAGCTCTGTTCATTGGTCAGTCCCGGGCTACTCCGATCCCCCATAAACACACTTCCATCGAATCAACGTCTAAAAATAGATCCTTTATTGATTTTTATCTTTTATACGAGCAAGAGCAATGGTCTTGTAGAAGAACCCTCTTCAAGAAAATCCAATGTAGGAAAAATTTGCAAGATCCTTTCCTGAAACTAATGTTTTTGAGATTACGTTAATTGCCAGATTGGCCACATTAGCTCATAGTGTAAATGATATAACACAAATCTACGAATCCAAAGTGTCTGGGTTCGAATCCAGAATACATTGTTGTTTATTTTATTTAATTTGTTCCATGCAACCCTCAATATCGTTTCATGAACGTTGGAATGTCACGTTACTTTTTTGTCATATTTATCCGTTTTCGCAACGTTTTGAAAACGTTCAATGAAACGTCGCAAGGTTTCATTGTCACGATAGTGCGACGATTTTGAAACGTAACTGTGTTGATTGGGCTAGAGTGTTTAAAAGCACTCTTTTCTCGCCTCCAGGAATTCGGGCTTTTAGTGAATTGGAGAAATGTGAATTTGGGACAGACGAACTTACGTATCTCGGATTTCTAATCGACTCCAACGGCATACGCCCAGATCCGGAGAAGGTTAAGCCAATTCTGGAATACCCCCGTCCCACCTCCCAAAAGTCACTTCGGCGGTTCTTGGGCATGTTCGCGTGGTATCAGCGGTTTTATAAAGATGCTTCTCAGGTTGCCCAGCCTTTATTTAGTCTGCTTAAGAAGGGGACAGCGTTTGAGTGGAATGCGGAACAGAGAGTTCGTTCGCGAAAATAAAAACCCTCCTTACCTCTTCACCAGTTTTAGCCCGACCCAATTTCTCATTACCGTTTACTATCCAGACTGATGCCAGTACCACGGGACTGGGGGCCGTTCTCACTCAGATCCACGAGGGGCATGACGAGTTATTGCTATGCGAGTCGATCGTTAATCCCCGCTGAGCGAAATTACTCGGTCACCGAGTTAGAGTGCTTAGCGGTCCTATTTGGTCTGGAGAAATTCCCGTCCGTATATTGAAGGTGGTCCGGTTAAGATTTTGACCGATCACGCCAGTCTGCGCTGGCTCATGGGGATCAAGAACCCCATGTTCACGGTTAAAATTAAAAAACTGCTGATGCGGTGCTAAAATGGAGAAGAACCCTCAAATTTGCAGCTAATATTGGGAAAATCAGTAATTATTCTGGCTAAAATTAAGAGAAAGGTTAATTTTCAACCTGGATTGAAAAAAAGTGCTAATAAGCTCCAAAAAATGGAAAAATTGCCAATTTGCACTTCAAATATCGGAAAACGACAATTCGTGGTTAAAAACTGAACAGGATCGTTAACTTACGGGTTAGAACCGCTAATGCGTGGCTGACATAATATAGGGGAACACTAATTCACGGCTAAAATTGAGAAAATTCGGGGCTTCCTCGGTCAACTTTGAGGCTAAAATTGAGAAAAAGCGCCAATTTATGGCTATGGGTGAAAAACCCGCAAATTCGCGGCTAAAACTGAGAAAAACGCTGATCCGTAGCGTAAGGTTATGGTGAACAAGAAAATGCTATTTGTCGTAAAAATTTAGAAAAAACCGCTATTTTGCGGCTAATATTGAGTAAAACGCTAATTTTCAGCTCAAACCGAGTAAAGTGCTAATTCTCTCGTCCCTGCTAGAAAAAATTGCTAATTTGTGAAAATTGTGAAAAACGCCAACTCGAGAAAAAGTTAGTATAAGAAACATCGCTGATTCACAGGATAAAAAAGCTACTTTATTGCTGCTAAAGTTGAGAAAACGCGCGTGTTTATGTCTATAAGATGGGGGATACCCCACTAATCCGCGGCTAATTTGCGGCGAAAAGCGCTAATTTACTGGTAAAGTTGATAAAAAGCACTCATTCGCGGCTAAAATGGAGAAATTCGCGGCTTAAACTTGGCATACGCGCGTGTGGCGGATAGGTTTGGGAAAGAGCGAAAATGACGAAATCCGTGAATTTGCTTTTTGCAAGATGGTTGATGAGTGAACTGTAAAATTACGACAAATTTTGAAGAAGCTGTAACCAAAATCGAAAAAGAGGAAAGTTTTCCGATTACAACTTAACGAAAATAAGGAAGCACGCGCTTATGAAGTCATCGCCGGCACTTCATTCCCTTACTGAGCATTTTACGATTTTTATTTGAATATTTTTATCATAATTAGGCCTCTACGCTGAAATTTATTCGCGAGAAACCGTTAAGTACGAAAAAAGGGAAGCAAAAACGTTTTTTCATAACCGAAAACCGTGTGTGTTTCGTTGGTGGGAAAGGAACGGCCGGGTTTCATTACGGCAGGTTATCGTGCTATCTGAGGGGATCTGGGCCAGCCAGTCTTGGAATAAAACACCGAAATAAAAACAAGAAGACTTCGTGTAAAAACAACGATGCAGAGGAGTGAGCGTTTTCTTTCTAGCGAATTTTAAGGCTTTCGTGCGTGAGTTTTTCAAAAATTGTCCCACCTTTTCCAAACTGTTATTCGCCCCTACGGCAAAATACAACCTTTTGGGACCGTTCACCGTCGCCGTTTTCACATATCCAGACTCTCCTCCCCCCCCCCCTAATCACGACATACGGAGTCGCCGTCGCAAATCTCTACGAATGAAGTTATTATGCTCGTTCGAAGTCGCCCACTGCTCGTCGTGTTATGGCAGTTGAACGAGGCGACCGTCCGCAGCCCAAACAGTATGACTACCTGCTGAAGTTCCTATTGGTCGGCGACAGCGACGTCGGAAAGCAGGAGATTCTGAGCGGGCTTGAGGACGGCTCGTCGGAATCACCGTTCTGTAGTGGAAGTGGTAAGTTTTTGACGGAATAAGTCTGCATGTAAAGGGGAAGTCATTGAACAAAGGCTTTTGTTTGGTGTATTAGCTCCTCGCTGATTTTTAGTTCATTAACCGCTTTATCTTAATGTTAATAGTCGTAAATTTGAAAAATAGCGCGTATATTCGCCGTTTGAATCACCCATGCCTTGATTTTTTTTGTCTATCTGTTGCCGTTCACCCCATACTTTCTTTGTTTTACAGCTTACAAAACAACTACCATATTATTAGATGGTAAACGGGTCAAACTTCAATTATGGGACGCCTCTGGACAGGGCCGTTTCTGCACTATCATAAGAAGTTATTCCCGGGGTGCCCAGGGCGTACTTCTTGTCTACGACATCACAAATAAATGGTCATTCGATGGAATCGATCGTTGGCTCAAAGAAGTCGAAGAGGTTTGTTTCGACCCCCCCCCCCCTCTATGTCATTTTCGACGTATCGCATTTTTCACTTGCATGAAATTCAACTCTGGAGCCAAGCATTTCCACCCGTCTTCTTAGAATTATATCATATGGTGACGGAGAAGACGGGTGGAAATGCTCGGCTCCAGAGCTGAATTGTATGCAAATAAAACGCCAGTAGATTCCGCTTGTAACAAAAAAAAAATTGTTTTTTTTTTCTTTTTGTTTAATGTACAGCATGCGCCAGGAGTGCCTAAAGTTCTCGTCGGTAATCGACTTCATCTCGCCTTCAAACGTCAAGTTACCACTCGTGAGGCCGAATTGTACGCGTTCAAATACAACATGGCTTTTTTCGAGGTCAGCCATTTGTGTGATTTCAACATCAACGAAAGTTTCAGCGAACTGTCCAGGCGAGCTCTTCAACGAAACGGTATGGAACGTCTCTGGAGGTCGAATAAAGGTGAGCTTTATGAAATACCAGTCCCTTTAAGTCGTAAGGAACTCAGGGCTTCTTTTTCCGTTCACCCCACAGATGGGGAGCCTTTAAAAGCCCAATTTGACAGCTACCCAGGCCGGGCAGTCAGTTGGTGGAGCCTGCGAAAGGCAATTTGCAAGGGGTTCAACCGCTCATTATTATGTTTTTTGACCGATATAGCCAATCTATCAGTCACCAGTAGCTGATCAGCAGCCCTTAAAGGCGGCTTCACATGCGGGCTGTGACAGCCAAGACCGTGAGCTGTAGCCAATTAAAGAGCAAAGCGCGCAGGGACTCATTATATTTCGTTGGATACAGCTCAAAACCCAAACTTTGACAGCTTATAGTGTGAAGGCGGCTTGAATTTATCAGTTGTTTGTCGTGAACCGTCGAGAAAATGACGAATACCTTTGTTACAGCTATTTTCGGGCTAGATGCCCCGTGTAGCAGTTCCCCTAATATTTCTCCCCACGGTGCGAATGCTTAATACGTAACCCGGGCAACATAGCGGTGCGTAAACGCGCCGAAAAAAATTGCTTGAAGCGAGGGCCTTCCCCAGATTTGATGATGTGTTAGTGGAGTCTCTGAAAAAAAAAAAAATATTGCCTCCTGTGAGGTTTGAACTCACGACCCCTGGTTTACGAGACCAGTGCTCTACCACTGAGCTAAAGAGGCTAGTTGAGGATGTGGGGGATAGAGTAGGTTGTTACATTACAAATGTTATTCAATGGAAATAGTTATTTATGGCGTTGTTGGTTATTAATCGCTGGCTTTCAGCGACTTCTCTAGTTTTTACAGGGATGATACAAATGAATTCGAATTCAGCACGTAATGGATAGAAACCAAAAGGAAACAGTTGATTATGTTTCCTTTATGAAACAATAGATTTTGCCGCCCTCCCCCCCTGTAAACCCTCCGAAAATGCCCTCAGTAATCGCCTCACATACACACAGTATGTGCTCCGATGTGTCTCCAGAACCTTTTCTAATTGATTTGAGAGTTTATCGAAGAGCGAAATCCCCCCTCCCACCAGTTTAAGGTTCTTCCAGCATTTAGAGAGTTTAGGCCCTTCTCTGATCCTCTCGAGATAAAGAGCTTTTGGCCCGTCTGGTTGTCTCCACCAGTATTATACACGATGCCTTGTAGTCCAACCAGAGCCCACACCGGCCCTTTTATGGAAGGATTTCGTGGTGACTCCCCAGGGGCGTGATCCACAGGGGGGGTAATGGGGGTAACTACCCCCCCCCCCAGAATTTCAGAAAGTTTGTCCTGAGGACAAGCAGTGGTTGGCAATCTTATCTGTCGATTCTCTCATACAAATGCTACCCCCTCACCAGCAATGCCAATTTCGTAGCCTCACCTTTTCATAAAGTGAATCTTCATGTATGAAGATCGTGCAGAAGTCTTTTCATGTTGAGAAATGTATCATTAATGTAAAGAGCTGCACCTTTTGGTACCTATTAGACTGATGAATACGTTCGTCCTGTTTTCGAAGAAAATCAAATACACCTTACCTTTTTGCAGGGTAGATTACCTCTCCAAGATGTTTTCACCATGAAATTTACGTGGAAACTCATGAGACATCCTTATACACCCTGAATCACACCCCAAAATGTCATTAACTTTGGAATTGTGTCACTAACAAGTTACCTGACTGCTGGTCTATACATGTAGATGGTTGTTTGAATTCTAAAGGAAATTCAGTGCTCTACAATGTCTTAAAGCTAGATTTTCCTAGCAGCGCAAAACGCTCAGCGCAGCTTCATTTAAATTGTTTCCCAGTCGAAAAGTGAAGATGTAACTAGGAATAAATGTAAAATGCGCTGCGCTCGCTAAGCGTTTTGCGCCGCTATAGGAAAACCCCAGTTTTACGGGAAATTTCCATAGAACGCGTACTACTTTTCGAGTTACAGGCAAAAAAACTCGGGTTTTCGGCGCTTCTGAAGTGGGGCCCTTCTGGCGGGGAAATTTTGGTGGAAAACTCATGAAAATGACTCATTTTCTTTTATAGCAATTAAAAAAATAATAATTAGCGATTTTTTGGCAGAAATGACCATTTTGGGGGAAAAAGAGTGCTCTTCAAAACCAGTGGTTTAACCAGTAAAATTCAAACGATCCTTGCGGTTTTTAGCGTGCTAAAAATCGGAAGACCCCGTTCACAATCTCTATGCTTTCGTTGTGTGGTGTCCATGCAACCTATCAAAATGCTTCATTTTCGAGGGAATAAATTTGTTTGGTTGCATAGACTCCACACAACGCAGACATAGAGCTTGTGAACGGGCCTTTGAATGGAACTGGATGTGAAGGCTCACCAAAGCATCGAAAAATATCGCTCCGGCAGCTGGCTGTCGAATAGAGTGGATTTCACTACTAATATACGAATTTCGACGTTATTAGTAAATTAGGCATTATTGTGCGGAAATGGCTAAATAAAAGAAGAGAAACACACTGAGTGGTAATTTTTGTCGAATAATAGCAAATTAACTAAAAACGTGGAAATTCGGCGTAGTAAATGCACTCTATTTGACTTCCAGCTGCTGGGGCGACATTTTTTGATACTTTGGTGGGCGTTCGTTCGGTGGGCAGTCAGTTCCATTCAAAGGCCCACTGACGATGAGGTTTTCAGGGCGTTTAGCATGTTGAAATTCGCAAGGATTGTTTGAATTTTGCAGGTCAAAACAAGCGATTTTGAAGAGAAAAGTTACATTTTTCTTCTTTAAAAAACATTGTCATTTTTGCTGGAAAATTGCCAATTAATTAAACAAACGCTCGTGAGTAATTTTGAATGGGACACGTTGGAGAAGTTTCTCTGATCCATGGAAAGTCGATAGGCGCTGTTGATCAACAGTGGGAGAGGACTTATTTTTCCTTTTGATTTGGATCATTGCTTCCGCACCTACGGCCTATTATTCATTATCTAGTCAGATTTAGTATGATCAAGTGGGGGTTGAATTTTATGGAAAATTAAAAATCCCCATATCGTACAATCTTAAGGAGGTGTTGAGGCGACAGAAATAGTTATTTTATGTCGAAAATTGCTATTCCTGACTTTCTGTCGCGGTACTGACAGGGTCTGTCAGGGTGGCAGAGTGTTTTTCCCGAATCCATAGCCAAAAATTTACAGAAAGTCTGCTACAAAGCGAGTTACTCGCATTTATTTAGGGAAAGAGATGTTATCCTAAAAAGATGTTAGAAAAATCATATCTCGATGGCTTTTGATTTTCGTACCACTACCATAGTGTATTTAGCGTTTTCGACTGCAAATGAGGTCTAATTTCATCAATTTTTTTCTACACTTATTCGCATCCAACCTGTATGTATAAGTAGAAAGTTTTCGACATAAAAAATTAATACTTTGAAACACTAGGCACAACTTTTGGCTGCCCGAAAACCGCGATTGTTGGGTCATTTTATCAGTTTTTTCTATAAATATCCCCCAAAACGAGAGGCTTTATAGAGGAAACCCTTCTCGTACAAAACATTTAGGGTCATTAAATTTCCTACGCCAGTACATTCATGTGAATAAGTACATTGGTTTTCCACGACCAATGCGGAGCGCGCTACAAACTTACGGGCCTTTTTTTCTAAAATGGGTGAAAGGCTTAAAATCACCTGTTTCCGACTAATCTATGCTCTGTGAGCTTGATTTCTGCCCATCAACCTTCATTCCATTAGCCTACCCAACTTTTTCAAGCCCCTAGCTCCACCTTTTTGAAGCCTTCTATTCTAGATTTTATATAAAAAAACTGACCATTTTGCCTCCAGAAAACGATAATTTATGCGTTAAACTTGGCGTTTTGGTGTTCTGGGACTCCACTAGGTCCCTAGCGTCGGTAACCGTTAATTTGCAGGGGAAAAGAATAATGTGGCAGGACTAATTCGGCATGGGTACTACACATCCTCATTTGTCTTGAAACATCAAACCAATACTTTATGAATTTTGGAAGCGATGGAATGATGTAACATGAGGGTGTTTGATGTAAAGGGAGAGGGGGGGGCATCGGCATTACCCTCCCCCCCTAGGATTCAGACCTGGATCCGCCCCTGTGACTCCCAATATGTACTTGGAAAGTAAGATGATTGGTCGTGTTGCAACTTGCAATGCGCGTGAGGGTTTCAAGTCGTCGCCAGAGAGACCAGACCAATATCAAATTTCCGACCCCAAGCGTCTACATCTACGTCTTAAGAGCTGTCTGTCTGTCGAGCACGGCTCTTTTCACCGATTTTACGTTCTATATCAGAGATATCCGCCTGAAAGATGTAGCGACTTGCATTATAGGGTCAAAGACCCCATATCTTTCGCATATCAAACTCCATCGGCATAACCCGTCAGGGCCGTGTCTAAAACGTTGGGGGGGGGTGGCACTCGCCCATGCCGGTCACCACACAGTTGCGGCACTTTCTTGGAACGGGGTTTTTCCCTCTCTCTCTTTCTCTCTTAGAGAACAGCAGAATGGGGTGCCCAATGAGCACGAAATTACAGTTTTGAAGAAGACAAACCCGCAAAATTCCGTTTGTGAAGGAGCGAAATTGATTTCTGCCTGTGACAGATCCTCGAAATTTCGGGTTCAGAAGAGCTAAATCCCCAAATTTGTTGTTTTCTTCTTCACTCACAAAACTTGTAGAGCGATGAATTTCCAACAAATTTTGTATTTAAAGTAGTTTTCCACGACGAATATGGAACGGGCTACAGCCTATCGAAATTGTTGTACTAAAATGGTCGAAGGTCCTAAAATCGCCCTTTTTCGACCCAAGTATACTCATTGTGCTTTACTTTGGACTATTTTCTAACATTTTTTTTTTTTTTTTTGTGATTTTTTGTATGAAAGAACGAAGACGAATGATTGAAGGAGGATTGAAAATTGAGTGATGGTTATAGTCGTTGATGGATAAGGGTCGGTAATTGAAGATTAGTCGATGTGGGCTGAGGGTTGATTATTAATTATGTGCGACGAAGATTTTTTTTGGATTTAGAGTTATGGAAATGTTGGTGTTTGAGGAATGAAGACTGCGTGATTGTTGATTCAGGGATTGTGTGGAGGACCGCACGATTCTTCCATGTTCCCGTTTTTGGCGTTCATCAATAATGCATACAAAAAATAAAAAATTTAAACAAGAAAACTTCCATGGCCGTATCAATTTTTTCAGTGATCCGACCCCTCCGATTTCATGCTGGTTAAAGGGTAACATGGGCGCTCGAGTTTTATTTCGCATTTGTCGACAAACGCGCCCATGTTACCCTTTAACCATCATGACATCGGAGGGATCGGAGAACTGAATAAATTGATACGGCCATCGAAGTTTTTCTTGTTTATTTGTTTATTTTTTTGTATGAATTATTGATGAACGCCAAAAACGGGAACATGGAAGTATCGTGTGGTCCTCCTCACAATCCCTGAATCATCAATCACGCAGTCTTCATTCCTCAATCACCAATTTTTTTTTTCAATTTTAGCCGCGAATTAGTGCACTTATCCATTTGTATCCGCGAATTAACGTTTTCCCCCAACTTTATATCCCCAAATTGTGTACCGCACGAAGCTGAGTGCACCGTGTCACAGCTCGCTACAGCCTTATGGCTTTAAACTGGGCAATAATGGGATTCGAACCCAGCGTCGCGGGGTGTGTATCGCGCATTGTATCCACTACCCCCAAATCAAGAAAATTTGGGATTTGAGAGGTTAAATCCACAAATTCCAGTAAAGGATGTCACAAATACCGTAAATAAAAGGAAGCTGACTCTCTCTTCGCGTGTGTTTGATTACGAGGACAAAGGGTGAAAGGGGTGGGTCATAGACGTGTCATCTACGATCCTCCACTGAGCTACGGTAGGGTTTTTGCCTTAGTTCCACTTGTATTGGTTATTTTTGTTTCTGCGCCCATTACCGTCGCTATAAAGAGTGCCACACAATGTCCTGCTTTTATGTCCCCAGTTCTCTCGCTTCAAGAACTCTGCTGTCGTGCCATCGTAGCACGAACAACAGTCTACGGAATCGATCAACTTCCCCTACCGTGTCTCATCAAATCCCATTTAAAATCCTACGCCATGACTCGTTACACGACGTTGCCCCACAGTAAAAAACTACGGACGCCGCATTCAACGGCTTTAACGTCACCATCGGCGTCGACGCCTATACGCAGCCCGTCGGCGCCGAGAAATTCTTGTTCAATAACGTGAGTGACTGAGGGGGTAATTTTAGTGATGTAAAAAAACGTACACAATACTCAGCTCAGCCCCATGAGCTAGACCTCCCCCCCCCCACTCTATATTATTTTCTCTTTTCGTGTAAAATAATTTAGTTTTATAAGTATTTAATCGTAATACCACTCCCCCTCCACACCCGTTCTATTAATGTAAATGTTGTACATAAATCAGCCACAGAAACTCAACAAAAAATGCTTTTTTAAATGGAATCAAGCTTGTAAATTGCTGCCCAGTATTCAATTTTTTTTTTTCTACGTCCCCGTCCCCCACCCTTGTGGTAGTCTTCGTAGAGCGAAACACCTGAATAATTTATTTTTTCCAACGCCTCCCCCCCCCCCACTCACGACACCAGGGCCCTTCCAAACGTCAAAATGTTCATTGAAAATACCTCTAGTCAGCTCAAAAAAAAAAAAATCATGTAATTATTCTCTCCTTTAAAAAAAAAAAAAATTGAGTGAAAAAAGGAAAGAAAATTTTGCCGTCCGTACCGTTTTTCATCAATTTTTTTTTAAGTTCTTACGACAATCCAGTCGTTTTTTTATTGTATTGAGCTTACGGAAACCTTATTTTTATTAATTTTTATGATGCGTTTTCCAATGTTTTTTTTTATAATCCAAACATTTACTAACATTCTGAAAATATTGTGATTTTTATGTATTATAAGACTGGTATAATGGCTTCAGAGATGGTAAATGTGTGCTGGTAGACAACGTTGTTGGAGCGTATTATAATTTTTTCCTCCCTCTTTAATTTTCCCGACAACATTAGGGTTTTAGAACAAAAACTTAGAGCCGAAACAAAAGTATGAATGAGTGTTTGGTTTTGTCGTGATAATTTTGTTTTCCAAGTCCTGTCGATGTGATTTATAGTCTGTAAGCTTTGTATCATTCGTCTGCTAGCTATACGTTAATTAACAAGCAAAAACTCTGATTGATTTGACAAAAAATATAATAAAATTAAATAAAATTGAGTCTTTTAGAATGTATGGAGGTAGCTGCGCTCTCGTCACCTCCCCTTGTGAAGCCGGAGGGATATTCCATCGTACCATTTCGTGCTTAAAACTTTATTTACACTTTTACAGATCGCGTCATGTTCCACAATGATTGTAAAAAGGGGGGGGGGAGTGCTTCAAGAACTTTTGGTAAGGAATTTAGGACCAGTCAAGTTCAAGGCGATCGACCCGAGTGGGGCGGCTATCAGAATGGCTAGAACTGCCGTGACGAGTACCAGTTGAGAATTCTTCAAGTTGACCTCGCCATCTGCCCCTTTACTCGGATCACGACGAGTAAATTCCAAAGGTTGAGGAGCCAGCGCGGCTTGAACTGTCGCTTTTGGAATCCACGCGAGAATGACAAACATCTTTTCTTTGACATTAAGGTCGACGCCGCCGTAGAGAGCCAGCCAGCAGATGATGACGCGTACCTATAGACACAATTTCAAGTAGGTTCGTCGTAATGGTTTGCGGTGAAGGGAAGGTGGGGACGTGGAGCAAGAAATTACAGCGAGAGCCCCTAAAATTACAGCGCACGCGCTAAGTACACTGTTGACGTCCAGTATGGAGACGTCGATTTCAGTTCCAATGAGACCGAAAAGGATAGGCTGCACGACTAACCAGAGTTTCGAATAAAACTTGACGATATTTTCCTGAAAACAACAACACCGTTGGCACTACACCTCTCCGTTAGTATGTACGTAAACCCATTTCACCTCACATTGCTTCCAGTTTCCTGTAGCGACCAACCAATATTAGCGACAAAAGCCCCAGTAATACATGCCAACGGTCCAAACCCAGGGAAGTCTAATTGAAGGGCCAACAAGACCATTACGATGCCTCCCAATCCAATCAGTGCCGTTCTTTTTTCAGACGCGTTTTCCTGGATTAAGTGTAAGTGAGTTTGAAGAAAATATATCAAAAATTACGTGACAATTTACGTCTCTACGGTGAGGAAGAACCGAACAAATGACGCCCCATACACAGCCGCCCAATATGCCTAGAATTAATTCCGCCGGGCCTCGGCATATGTCCATGATGATGCTATCTACAACAATAAAATAACGTCTACGAAACAAACACGTGAAATATGGTAAAAAATTTAACCTCCTGATGAAAACATGCTGGACAGTAGCACGCCAAATATTGAAATAGCAGCTATGTCGTCGATACTGGACGCTGCAATAACTAAAGTTGCAATTCCTTTGTCACCGCCGTAGCCTCTGTCCTGTAAATCCAGTAACGTTGGTACTACCACGGCAGGCGATATTGGACTCAGAAGAAACCTTGAAAACGTTAAAATAATTTCGTCATTTCTTCTTTTTCAAACGCTGTCTTTTAGTCCAGCCTTTTTAACGTACCGCTTACCCCAGTAAAAACCCCCAAAGCCATGAAAATCCCATAACATAGCGAGCAATAACCGCTGCCATGGCGGCCTCGCCTAAGCAGGGCAGAAGAGACAGCTTGAGCACGGTGTACTTCATTCGAGCCAGCGCTTTTGGGTCCAGTCCCAGTCCGGCTTTTATTAAAATTACCGAGAGAGCAATATTCCTAAATTAACCCACCCGCCCCGGGCCCTTTATAGTAAATTATGAAGACTTAATGATAATTTTAAATTGTAAAACCTCGATAAAGTGACAATGTATCGATAGACGCCAGACACGTGAAAGAATCCTATCGAGCGAAGAACGACGCCAACAATTAGCATACCGAGAAGAGCCGGTAGCTTCACCAGTCCACAAAAAAAGCCTTTAAAAAAGACGTAACATTTCTTTTACGGCTTGAAATGACGATTTAAGCAGTAACTTACCCCCCACGCACGATCCAATAATTAAGACAACCAAACGGAACATGTCATGGGATGGTAACATTTCCTCCCCTAGGAGGCTGTACAAAAACGCTAAAAACACGATTAATAAGAGGCATGCACAGATTACATCGCTTGTCTTGTTGAATGGCATTGAAAACTGGGAGTTGAGCTGTCTTTCTAGCCAGTTAGGAACACTGAAATGATGAAAATAATTATAGCCCGTGCCAAAGAAACGCAGAAATAATAATAAAATTACCGGGTGGATTTATTGGCTGACCCTTCTTCCATCTCAGTGGTTCTAGCCAATGAAATTGACCTGTCGTTTCCTGTGGAAGCAAACATTAATTACGGTCCACCACAACAAAGGTTTTAAACATAAGGAATTAATGAATAACCAGTCGTAACAGTCATGCCATCTTATCACGTGACCGAGGCACGTTCGTGGTCAACAATCGTGTCTTCCCCCTAACCCTGAGTCCGTCTACCAAAAATTTAAAATTGGACGAAACTGCGTTTCTTAGGGTCGTTTCCAGAAGCGGATCAGGAGCTGTTGAATATTTATTTGCCATTCCATTTTAATCACCGCGTTGATCATTTTAGAAAACTTCATCCTCCCTCCCTCTCTAAATTTCCAAAAAAAAAGACGCCCACAAGCACCACGGAGGGCTTCGCCTTAGCCCTTCTCCTTCGGCAATTTGAAATGGGTTCAATGGCGCTGAAAATAAACACACCACCAAGCAATTTTTATCACCACCTCGGGAAAGCCTGGACATTTTATTCTCCTAGACAGCGGCCACCAGGGGGGGGGGGGTTAAATAATAAGTGCATAAGAGTGTCTCTTGGCATGAACGAGTCACCCTTGCCATTTATAACTCTCAGAGGGGTGAGTTGAGCGTAGCCAGCGCTTGACCAAGGAGTGGGCAGAATATGACGGACGTTCTAGAATCTAGAGGCCCCAGCAAAAGAAGTGGTAGTTCATTAAATGAGAAATAGGCACATTAAATCGTCAAAATCTTCCCCGAAAACTGAGTTTTCACAAAAAGGGTCGTAATCCATCAAAAACTGACATCTTCGTTCGAAAATTATCGGTTTTAGCCTTCTATTCTGTAACCGGAGTTCCCGGTTGAAATTCAATTAATTAAAAAAAAAAAAAAAAAAAAAAAGAAAAAAAAAAATAATAATACTAATAGTCAATTAGATAAAATATTTCTTCCGTCCCTGGGTTTCCCTATCTAAAACGGACTCTGTCCTTTCATCTATCGCGTTCATAAAGGGAAAGAATTCCTACCTTTTAATGCTAGTCAGTTCTTGCCTGGAGCCCATCGTTTATACCGTTCCGTAAATATTTTCGCCGGGGATTTCCATATCCCGCGGAAGACGAAGCTGATCCCGTAGAAGGCTCCACGAAAGGGCAACATTTTTCCTTTTCTCGTTCAGAATTATCTGGAGAGGTTTATTGTTATTGCTGAAGTGTCGGCCCTACGAATCGTAGGTAAGCTAAAGTTTACACCTCCCCCCCCCCTGAACAGAGGATTTTCCTTTAATCATTGTCTCCCTTCAGGGCTCCCTGTACCCCCCCCCCCCACTATTTATGAGATTGGGAGTCTCCTTACCGATTTTGACGCTCGCCGGACGTGCCATTTACCGAATTTGCCGCCTATCGAATTTATCGTTTACCGTTTCTGACATTTCGTCTACATCGGGTTGTACCGCATCCGCACCAGTCATCCCGTCTGGTCCGACGGATCGACGCCATTGAGGAAGTCCTTTTACTCCACACCAAGCCCTCGACATCGAGCTGAGTTATTGATTTTATTTTTTTCCTCCCCCCCCCCCAAAGCTATTTTTCGTTTTGTTCAACCTCCCTTTCGTCCCGTACCCCGTGCGACTTTCGAATTCCCCCTTTCCGACGAGGTTACGATTTCCTACCTTTACCTCACTTCCCCTCCTCGAGGGATAATATTAAGGAGAGTGTTTTTTTTTTTTTTTTTTTTTTTTCTTTCCTCGAGAGATCTCGTAGGCTGAGCCTTCTATATATAGTATGTAGAGGAACGGGAGATTTTCCCTTTATTATTTCCATTTTTTTTTTTTTTCTTCCTCAGAGAGTCAAGTAATTTATTTTCTTTTATTTTTTTCTCCCACACCCCCCCCCCTATCTGACCTTGTCTTTTCCCGATTCCTCCTCCTCGAAATTTGCGAACCCCTCTTTGAAGTAATTGTTTATTTTGTTCTTCTCTCTCCCTCCCCCCCCCCCCGGTTTGACCGACAATAGAATTTTAACGTTTCCATTGCGTTGTTTATTCAGAACCCAGTTCCAACTATAGCAGCCGAACTCACGTGGCTCAAGTTCACGGTTACAAAATTGGCGCCCGACGTGGGGCTATAGTTTGGCTAGGGTCTGAAAATTTTAAACTTACGCACGTGAGTTTTATTTTTTTTAATGTCATTAGGTTCACGTTGTATTTTTGCCTTGTCTTTTGCCCGATGAGATGGCGGAATTCCCGACGTCTTGGATTCAGACACTTGATAAGGAATCCTTAATAAAAGTCCTTGGGAGTTTAGGCTTTACAGTCCGGTCAGAGGCGACGGAAACTGTGACCCTTGACCAGTTACGGGTTGAAGCTCGACGGATCATCAGGGAAAAATCAGAGGGTATTGTCGCGAAAGCCCGATCGGAAGTAAGCCCTCCAACCCCCCCTCCACAGGTTGTTAATGTACAAAGCTTTGTACAGGAGCCGCCGTACAGAGTTGTGCAAGGATGGGGCCTATCATTTTCAAATACTATGGGCGAATCCCCTTCGGATTTTTTGCTGAATTTAAGAGAAAGAATGTCTCGCTGTAATTTATCGGAAAAAGAGGTACTTAATGAAATCTGGTCCCTGTTCTCAGGAACGCCATTACATTGGTATAGGTTGAATCAGAACTCGTGGAAAACCTGGGCCGCCTTCGTTTCAGCTTTTGAAGACCTATTCATCCCTAAACAGTATACCGAAACTTTAAAGACCGAAATCCGATCACGTACTCAAGGTGAAAAGGAGCCAGTGGCTGACTACGCCGACTGTCTTCAGGGCTTAATGATGAGGTTACCCCAGGCCCCTACACCAGAGAAGGTGTTGAAAAGGGTACACAAAAATTTTAAACCCACTGATGAAACGACAAATAGTTGGTAGGGATTTTAAATCCGTTAGGGAGTTAGTAACTACCGGTCAAGAATACGAACGGATAGAGGCCGAATGTGAAAAATACCGACCACCTCCAAGTCCTTCCACGAGCCAGATCCCTCAATTTGCTTGTTCTTCATCGTCGGTTGGAATAACTAGGAACGTGATTAAGGACAAGGACAGCCAGAAGTTAGGTTTAAATTCTGTTTCACCTGCCACGTCATGGAAAGGGGGGAACTGTTGGAATTGTGGTGGTCACGACCACGGCTATGCTGCTTGCTCACACCCTAGGATCGTTTTTTGTTTCCGTTGCGGGAAGAAGGGTGAAACAACTAAAACATGTAACTGTCCCCCTAGAGCTCGGAATTCTCCCGCTCAAAATATAGGATCGTTTGCACATGGTATTGGTTCGTCCTGTCTACCTCGTGCCAATATCCCATTACGGATGAATGGTTTTTCTGTATTCGCTTTGATAGACACGGGAGCTTCGCATTCATACTTAGGCTCGGAAGGCCTAGCGGATATTGGCCTCTCGCTTGCGGATTTCGAAGTTATCCCACCACAGGCTGTCCAATTAGCTACTGGTAAGATTGAATTAGTTCAACGAATGATCACGTTATCAGTCCAGTGCCACTCATATGAGTACCTATTGAAATTTCTTTTCTTGCCTCACCTATCGGTGAAGTGTATTGTGGGCTTGGATAGTCTGGCGAAGCTGGGCTTACGACTGTTTTTCGATTCGTACGAATACTGTATCCAGGGCCAGGCGGAAAGCCAAAGGTACCCCTTATTAGGCGATTCGTTGTTGTCCATCACCCCATTAGCGGGCATTCAAGCTCTCTCTATCGGAGAACGAGACCAACTGAACACCGTAGTCGAACACTTCAAGAACTGCGAAGCCAAGTGTATTGGCCGCGTCCCAATCAAGCATCGTATCGAACTTCTCGACCCGAACCCCATAAAACAAAAACCTCGGATCGACTTCTAGGGGAAGGCATCATTGAACCTTCCACTTCTCCGTGGAGCAGCCCGGTAGTAATGGTCCCGAAACCAGACAATTCTTATCGCATGTGCATCGACTTTAGGCGGATCAATGGGCAGACTCGAAAAGACGCGTATCCATTGCCTCACATGGGATCCTTGCTTGAATATTTAGAGAACGTCAAGGTTCTTTCCAAGGTAGACCTGAAGCAGGCGTACCTCCAGGTGCCTATGGATCCCGCTAGCTCCCCAATTACGGCTTTCAGTGTTGCAGGGAAGGGCCACTACCAGTTTAACTTCCTTCCTTACGGACTCACTAACGCTCCCGCTACGTTCCAAAGGCTAAATTGATGCTCTCATAACAGCAGACTTGCGCCCGTACGTCCATGCGTATCTAGACGATTTATTGGTCGTCACTCCCACTTATCAGTTGCACCTCAACAACGTTATAACGAAAACGTCACGTTCGAAAACGTTACAAAAACGTTATTGACAACATATTTAGTAACGTTTCAGTATCGTTAACTATGTTGACGTTTCAGCAACGTCGCACGGAAAAACCGGGCTGATATTTTCAAGTAAGGTTTGCTCATGGCTACAGTCAACATTACTTTGACACAAGCAAAAACTATTAAGCTGCTGGTAAGCTGATTTCATACTTTTTTATTTTAGTGAGCTGATATTTTTTTATATGAGCTTTTTCTATGTGGTGTGACTTTCCAGATGGTCCAGACTCTTCAGCGTTGTTTTTGATCCCAACTTTATTTAAGCCTGTGTGCTGTAGAATCACGATTGAAGAAAGGACAAAAACAATAACGTGAAAACTGAAGAGAAACCAAAGGCCAAAGGTGTCGAGAAGCCTTCCCCCAATCAACACAAAAAGTGTCAATAACGTTGCTGAAACGTCGTATGGTTACATTATGGTTTCATTTACTTCCATAACTTTACAAAAACGTTATCGAAAACAGATTTAGTAACGTTTCAGTATCGTAACTATGTTGACGTTTCAACAACGTTATAACGAAAACGTCACGTTCGAAAACGTTATTGACAACATATTTGGTAACGTTTCAGTATCGTAACTATGTTGGCGTTTCAGCAACGTCGCTTTGCGATGTTTTTGTCATTAATGCGTATGAATAATGCGTATAAAAGACTATTATCCATTTCGTTCGATTCATTTTACATTGCAGTTACAGTACACGGTACTAGAGTGTGACGAAAATGATGTTATATTATCTAATTAGGGATTGCATCGACCGAAATTTTAGCTCTGTTCATTGGTCAGTCCCGGGCTACTCCGATCCCCCATAAACACACTTCCATCGAATCAACGTCTAAAAATAGATCCTTTATTGATTTTTATCTTTTATACGAGCAAGAGCAATGGTCTTGTAGAAGAACCCTCTTCAAGAAAATCCAATGTAGGAAAAATTTGCAAGATCCTTTCCTGAAACTAATGTTTTTGAGATTACGTTAATTGCCAGATTGGCCACATTAGCTCATAGTGTAAATGATATAACACAAATCTACGAATCCAAAGTGTCTGGGTTCGAATCCAGAATACATTGTTGTTTATTTTATTTAATTTGTTCCATGCAACCCTCAATATCGTTTCATGAACGTTGGAATGTCACGTTACTTTTTTGTCATATTTATCCGTTTTCGCAACGTTTTGAAAACGTTCAATGAAACGTCGCAAGGTTGCATTGTCACGATAGTGCGACGATTTTGAAACGTAACTGTGTTGATTGGGCTAGAGTGTTTAAAAGCACTCTTTTCTCGCCTCCAGGAATTCGGGCTTTTAGTGAATTGGGAGAAATGTGAATTTGGGACAGACGAACTTACGTATCTCGGATTTCTAATCGACTCCAACGGCATACGCCCAGATCCGGAGAAGGTTAAGCCAATTCTGGAATACCCCCGTCCCACCTCCCAAAAGTCACTTCGGCGGTTCTTGGGCATGTTCGCGTGGTATCAGCGGTTTTATAAAGATGCTTCTCAGGTTGCCCAGCCTTTATTTAGTCTGCTTAAGAAAGGACAGCGTTTGAGTGGAATGCGGAACAGGAGAGTTCGTTCGCGAAAATAAAAACCCTCCTTACCTCTTCACCAGTTTTAGCCCGACCCAATTTCTCATTACCGTTTACTATCCAGACTGATGCCAGTACCACGGGACTGGGGGGCCGTTCTCACTCAGATCCACGAGGGGCATGAACGAGTTATTGCCTATGCGAGTCGATCGTTAATCCCCGCTGAGCGAAATTACTCGGTCACCGAGTTAGAGTGCTTAGCGGTCCTATTTGGTCTGGAGAAATTCCGTCCGTATATTGAAGGTGGTCCGGTTAAGATTTTGACCGATCACGCCAGTCTGCGCTGGCTCATGGGGATCAAGAACCCCATGTTCACGGTTACAATTCTTGATTTTCAATCCAAAAACTGACAATTCTATTCAGACATTTTCTATTAACAGACAATTCGATTTCCCGGAAATCGATACTTGGCATTCAAATATAAAGGGTGTCCGACTTTTCATCAACGTCTTGCCTGAGAGACGTAAAATTCCAACATTTTTTAACCTAACAATAAAGTCGCCTTCACATGCAAGATTTGTTTAAGCCGAGCTGAGGGCTTTAACCAATCAGAGCGCTCCGAGTCCACAGCGCGGAGCGCTCTCATTGGTTAAAACCCACAGCTCTGCTTCTTAAAGCTTGCATGTAAACGCGGCTTAACGGCTTTTAACTCAAAACTGACGCTTTTCAACAAAAAACTGCATATTTTACTTCAAAACGGCCAATGCCGAAGTGTTTAAGGCCCGTTCACAACCTCTATGTTTGCGTTGTGTGGAGTCTATGTAACCAAACAAATGTATTCCCTAGAAAAATGAAGCATTTTGGTAGGTTGCATAGACACCACACAACACAAACATAGAGCTTGTGAACGGGTTTTTACGCCTAAAATAAAAATTTCACAGCACAACTATTAAAATCCAAGTCTTTACCTAAAAAACTGATGAATTCAGCCTAAAAATGCCGGGTTTAACCCAAAACGGATGAAAAACGAATGATCTCACCAATTAACAGACCACTCTGTATTAAAAACTGCCGATTTTATCCTTCAAACAAACGATTTTACTGAAAAAAACGTACAATATCTCGCCAAAGCAGACGTGCCCCCCCCCTGCCCCACCAACTGAAGATGTTACTACAAAACTGGCTATTTTAACCTAAAACTAAACCTTACTGTTACATTCCGATAATTAATACTTTACTCCCGAAACGACAATATCCCCCCAAAATTAGGTAACTTAGGTACTAAAAAACTGACAATGTCACACTTTAACTAAAGGTTTCCCTAAAACGGGTGATTTTAGGCCATTATTCTACCTTGAAAACATGCGAGTTCACCAAAAAAATGACGAATTCATCCCAAATGTGACGATTTTATACCAAAAAAGACGATTTCACGGCAAGGCTGACGTGTTGCCCCATAACTAATGACGTTAATACAAAACTGGTGATTTTACCCCAAAATCAAATTTGACGGTTCAACCTCAAAAATGAATGCTTAACCCGAAATCTGTTATTTTGACTCAAAACTATAACGATACCCTCCCAACCTGAAGTGTTCTTCCGAATATTTGAAAACTGGCAAGTTTTACCCAAAAACTGACTGTTTTAATTCCAAAACTTACGATTTCATCCCAAAAACTGACGATTTTACCCTTAAACTTGCGGTTCCACCCAAATAATATCATTTTCCCTCAAAACTGCTGTGTTGTGCACAGCTTTACAGGGCACATAGAGTCAGTTCTGAAGATTTCAAGGCTTGAATAGCCATAATTGCCATTTTTAGGGCGCATAAAGTCAGCCTTTCGAGTTATAGGCGCGAATAGTACGTCCCAAGTCAAGGCGAAAACAGCCAGGTTGGCCATTTGCGGGGCTTCGAATGGTCTATTTTGACATATTCAGGGCAGGAATAATCTTATTATTGATTTCTAGGGCACGTGAAGTCATTTTGGCCGTTTTCAGGGTTCGATTAGTCCGCTAAGCCAAAGGCACGCATTATGGTCACATTTACAAGAATGGCCAGTTTGATCATTTTTAGCTCACGAATGATCGATTTAGCTACTTTCGGGCGGAAAATCCTGATCTTATCAGGCATTTTCAGAAGTTCATCAATCGCCAGTTAAGGCATATTTTTAGGACGCGTAAAGTCAGTTTTAACCATTTTCAAAACGCGAATCGTCAGTTTTGTATTTCTGGGCGTGAGTTGTGTTAGTTTAGCCGTTTTTATAGTGGGAATAGCTATATAGTTTTAGCTATTTTTAGGCAGCAAAAAGGCTGTCAAACCAGTTTTAGTTGATCGAAGCACACAATTTCTCTAGCACCTCTTTGAGCAAATCCTGAATCCGCGTCTGTCTACGAAAATCGTATTTTATGGCGCAAAAACGGCAAATTTGGCCTTTGAAATTTGTCACCCTTGCGATATTGGTTTTGTGAGCGACAAAACCCGTTGAAATTGATTTTTTTATTCGCGAAATCCGAGAAATTAATAACGTGAATACGTTATACGTGAATACGTTATAACGTGAATACGTTTTACGGGAGTATGGGCCCAATTCGGCAAAGTGGCAAAACGGGTCTCACAGCGCGTGCGCCGCCTAGTGTTGTTGGTGCTGGGTCCACCCCCCGGAGTGGTAGAGGGATATCTCACGAACACCAAGAGACCAAGACACCACCTTAAGCTGCGTATACACTTGCGAGCCGAGCGGCTCGCGAGCCGCTCGTTGGAGACTCTGAGCGTGCTCTGAGCATGTTCAGAGCACGCTCGCTGAAATGTTTGTTTCTCTCGAGCCGGGGGAAAACTGTGAGCATGGGACGAGCCGAGAGCTGCCGTATGAAGTGTATTTATTATTTCTCAGTGGTAGTTCTGATAGAGTCGTGGGTGCATTATGGCCTCGAAGGATACTATATCGCTCTTTGTTATCGCGTACTATATCGCGATAAAAGATATGCCGCTTATTATGCGTTTTCCAATTGCTAATATTTCACGGATTATTGCTCACAAAACCCGATTCAATTACCAAATTTCGCCTCAGGTGCCTTATAAAAAGCAATACGCCGGCGTGTTGATTCATTTTAAAGAGCAGTTTTGCGGGTCTCGTTCCTTTCAAAAAGAAAAATTTCCCAACGCCCAAACCAAACTTCCCTGACCGCACGTGCAACACTCTCCGCTCGTCCAAAAATGTAATTTCGGGGGGTTTCCCCTTGTGTTAAAAACCAAATATTGCTCTGCTGGCGAATTCAAAAAGTAATTTCGTGGAGTGGGCTCATTCAAAAACAATTTCGCGTGACAGCCCCCCCCCCACCACCCAATTTTGATGCTTTCGGTGTTGTAAAAATTTTTTTTCACGCTGCTGATCAATTCAAAAAGCAATTTTGCTCTGTTAGCTCATCTAAACGAACAATGGATGAGGGGGGGGGGGGGTTGATGGGTTTCATTCTTTTCAAAAGCCAAATTTCGCAGGGTTGGCCCATTATTCAAATCCAATTTAACGGGATTGGTTCAAACCCCCCCCCTCCCACCAATGTCATGGCTGTGGGCCCGCCGAGCAGTAGCTTCCTGGGTGGTCTCGAGCGCGACTGAGTCGTAGCCGTTTCCTCACTCGTCGAGTGTGGACGTCATCTCGCGGCGGCAGGCTGTCAGATCACGTCGGGCTGCCGGATCAACGTCGGGGTCACCAATGTCGAGGTTTGTATTCCGAAAAGTTTCGTTAATTCCGAGAAGAGTTGTGATTCAAATTGTCTTCCCTGTTCCGTCGTTATCCTTTAATGGTACGCCAAATCGAGATATCCAGTGTGTGTGACAAATGCGTGTGCGACGGTGGTCGCTTCGATGTTGGAAAGTGGGATCGCTTCGGGCCAAATGGCTGAAGCGGTCGATCATTGTTAAACAATACATTTTTCCTTCTGACGGTGGCAAGGGTCCGATTAGGTCGAGGTGGACGTGTGTTCGAGTTTTGTTGAAGGTTGAAAAGTTCCGAAAGGGGTGACGGTGTGCTTGTTGACCTTGCTTTGTTGGCAGGGAATGCAAGTCTTTGCCCTGTTTCCGACATCTTTTTGAATTTCCGGCCAAAAGAATCGTTGAGTGACGCAGTAGGCGTGTTGCCCGTATGCCAGGGTGGCTTAAATTGTGGAGTTCGTTGAACGCAGGCCGTCGGAAATCAGGTGAGAGATATGGTCGGAGGGTTCCCGTTGAAGTTTCACATGTTAGTGCGATAGTAGACCCTGGAACTGTAATTCGGGTGAGTTTGAGATTCCCTCTTTCCTCGAGTTGTTTGAGTGTGGAATCTTCCTTCTGAGCAGCGGCTAGTTTCTCGAAATTGGTTGGCATTTGAATTGCTTCGACTCGAGATAAGGTGTCATGCCACGGTGTTGGTTTCGCCGGGCTGTACCTGATATCGGTGTTGAATTGAGAGATGTAATTTAGCTGTCTCGTCCGTCTAGGGCATTTATTTGTCGTGCATCAGGGGTTTGTCGTTTGGGTCGTAAGTGCTGTAGACGGTTTGTGCTTTACTTAGTGCACGTGAAAAAAATCCGATTGGCTGAAATTCACAGCCGTTTTTCTGTTGGAGGACATCTCCCAGAGCTGCGAGAAGCTTGCGTCGCACTGCAGGTAGAGAGAAAGATGGTCCGCTGGGTGATTAAGCTTAGTTGCGTTTGCAAGTGTGTGCTTAGTTTGTTCCCAAGCTTGCACTGTCGTTGGAGACCGTGGAATCGGTGTGCGATCATTTTCCTTCGCGCCGTGTAGCAACTCGTTGAGAGGTTTTGGTATTTCGGTGGCGTGCGGAATGTTTTTGCGGTAGAAGTTTACCATATTCCTAGGAAGCGTCGGAGATCCTTGATAGCTTTAGGTTGTGGCATTTCGCGAATCGCACGAACTTTTTCTTCCAGCGGTTGAATACCTTTGGCGTTCACTTGATATCCAAGGAATTTTGACGGTGGGCTGGCCCAGAACACTTTTCTTCAGGTTGAGCGTGAGACCGTGTTTGTGAAGAATGGAGAAGACTTGGTGAAGGTGCTCTTCGTGTTCCCTAGGATTTTTTGATGCGACCAGAACGTCATCAATGTAGGTGAAGACGAAGGGTGAATCCCGAAAGATGTGGTCCATAAAGCGCTGGAAAGTTTGCGCTGCATTGCGGAGACCAAATGTCATCCTGGGGAACTCAAAGAGACCGATCGGTGTGATGATGGCGGTCTTGGGTACGTCGTTCCCCGCGACGGGGATGTGAAGGTGCGCTCTGTTGATGTCCAGTGTCGAGAATATTTGTGAGTCGTGAAGGTGATTGGTAAAATCGTGAAGATTCGGAACGGTGTAGCGGTCTGGCTGCGTGATTGCGTTTAGACGACGGTAATCGCCGCAAGGACGTATTGAGCCATCCTTTTTTAGCACGACGTGAAGTTGGCTTGACCACGGACTGCGTGATGGGCGACAGATTCCTTCCTCCATCATGCGCCGGAATTCCTCTTTAGCAGCGCGGTACTTCTCGGGTGGAAGGCGTCGGGCTTTCGCTGAGACGGGTGGACCAGTAGTTTCGATATAATGTTTGATGTCTCCTTCTGCTTTCGCCTTAATAGGCGTAGGTAGAAGTAGGTTTGAAAATTTTTGAAGAAGGTGGCCGTATGGTGTTCCAATTGGTATTGTTGAAAGTTGTGGTGAGTCTTTTCTCGCCGTAATCCCTTGGATCTGCATTTGTGTGATTTGGTCGATTAGTCGCTTCCTGGTTAGGTCTACGGCTAAGTTGTGGTGTTTTAAAAAATCCGCGCCGAGTATGACGCTTGAAACATCGGCTACCACAAATGTCCATTTGAAAGGTCTGTGAAGTCCCAGGTGGAGAGTTCAGTGTTGATTGCCATAAGTTGCAATAGGAGAACCGTTCGCTGCGTAGAGTTTGTAATTTTGATTCACGTGACTCGCTCGGTTTTTAGGAAGAACGGATAGATGGCCCCGCCGGTGTCAATTAGGAATTTCTCCTTGGTTTGGAGGTCGTAGACGTAGAGTCCGAGAGTGCTCCGTTCGAAACACTCTGCATGTGCCGGCGGAGTAGTTGTGATGGTTTGGCGTCGCCGCGAGTGTTTCTTCCAGTTAGCGAAGTACTCTTCTCTCTTGGCTCTCACTGAACGCTTTGGTGAGTCGGTCCTTGAGTGTGGTATAGGGAGTCATTCCAGGAGCCTTGGCAAGATCCGCTACTTGTGCCATTATTTTGTACGGCAGTTGGCTCACAACCAGGTTGAATTTGTGGTGGGCGATGAAAGTGGCCTCAATTTGGAGAAACCACAGGGTTGGGTCTTCTTCCCAGACATTCGGTAGCCGAATTTGCGGGGAAATAACCACAGCTTCCTGGTCGTTCTTGAGCGCGACTGAGTCGTGGCCGTTTTCTCGCTCGTCTCGTGTGGACGTCATCTCGCGGCGGCAGGCTGTCAGATCACTTCCAATACGATCTTGCTTTCTTCTCTTTACCTCTTTCCGAACCACCAAGGCTCGTACCCTTGGAAGGTTCTCCTAATCTCGCTCCGGCTTCAAAGTGCTCGTACCATTTTGGCCACTCCCTGAGGAAGAAAAGGCTCCTACCTTTTTCATCCTCTACCTTCAAGCTACTGCTCGGTGGGCTCGTACCCCGTCGGCAGTGGTTTCCTGTCGTAGGTACCCGATCACGCCTTTTAATTTAGTCGAGACCTTCTGATCGAGGGATCAAAACCAATAACCTCGACAAGCTGAATCCCCGAAATTGGTTATTAAATGAGCCATAAACCCCGAGAATTTGTTTTTAATGAGACAATTTCACGAAATGTATGTTTTTTTCGAGGAGCCAGCCCCACATAATCGATTTTGAATGAGGCAAATCAACGAAATTGCATTTTTAAAGAAGCCGGACCCACCAAATTTTCTTTTTGAGTGGGTGAAATGGCAAATCCAACAAAATTTGGGTAATCAATTAATTTTTTGAGTAACACATTCTTTATTCTGCCCACTAGTTTCGGGGTAATGCACCCCATTCTCAAGCATCCGTAGGCCGAAATAAATCTCTTTGTCACAATTTCTTTTTTTTTTTCAAAGAGGCCAAAAGCGAAAATTTGTGCTTTGAAACCGAACAGCCAGTTTTTGGGTCACCAGAAAGCGAATCAGAGCAGGAATGGCCCAGGGGCGGGCGCCTGTGAATCTGAAAATCTAAACGAATTTAATCATTCAGCGACGAGTCGTTGAAGAGGTTCTTTCCTTGATTCTGACGTGTTTGACCTGTTTTGGCACGTCAAATTTTCCCGTGGCTCTGAAATTCCACGAAACAACGAAACAGACATTGGAAGATAAGCTCAGGACTCAATCGACATGAAGGGCAAAACAAAAACGACACTTTTATCGAGTTGCGACGTTTCCACGGTGGAATTTCTCCGTCGAAACGTCGCAACTCGATAAAAGTGTCGTTTTTGTATTGCCCTTCATGTCGATTGAGTCCTGATCTTATATTAAAAATAATTAAGGGCGTTATAGCGTTCAATAAATTTGAGACATTGGAAGAGCCTCAAACGAAGCCCGGCTGAGTTTAATAATTAATTTGTTGACTCGGAGACTTGAGGAATCGTCTGAGTAACGACGGTATATCCATGCGTGTAGTGAACGCATTCCCTCTCGGATCGACATAATATATTTCCGTCCTCCAGCTGCCGTCTATTTCAAGTTGTGGGAGGTAGATAACGCCAAATTTAAAATTTCACCGGCCGGCATTCTCTTCCCTAATAAATCGCCTCAAAAACAGTGAAAATAACACGAAGCCATCAACATGACTACCCCCGCCATACCGAGTGTAGTATTCTAGTCACTCAAAAGATTAACCATAAACGCGGTAACTTCCAAAAAGTATATTATTTTTTTATCGTATGTTATTTTATAATTATTGTTTAAACTGTAGTCGATCTACATCATTTTCTTCCCTTTCAAGACCGTTTGTACCACTCTGATTTGCTTTTAAAATTTGCTCGGCGTGTCGCTTCCATTTTTATCCGGAGTCCGCACAGACTACAATGTACGTTCGATCTCCTAAAGGCCCGTTCACAAGCTCTATGTTTGTGTTGTGTGGTGTCTATTCAACCTATCAAAATGCTTCATTTTTCGTGGGAATCAAAGTCATATGGAAAACCAAGTCATTCAGCTCGTGGTGATAACGTGTAACCAATCTGGGGTTGGGATAATTGCTCACTACAGATAGCACCACTATTACTATGAGCTATATCATTATCCATATGCGATGTATGCGAACCGCTTTTTTGTTGTTTACAGTTGTCTGTTATCAATTTATCAAGTCAGAGTTAATTTTTTTGTGAGGTGACGAAGTGAAATGTATTTTAATTAATTTTCTAATCCACGCAACTTGAAAATAATTTCACGTGACTTAAACTGTGGCCATATTCAGTGAGAAACGCTTTATATCCAGTTCAATATCTGCTACCGGCATTTCGTCACCACCTACTTCAACTTTTTTCTGGCAATTAATCGTCGTACTGAGGTGAGAAGAGACTCAACAATTATTTTGTCCACTGGGCTCAAAAGGCCTCACAAGTCTATGTAATGCAGGGCGAACGTAATTGTGCTCTGTCCGATGGCTGCATAATTCTTCATAACGGTTTGATGAAACATCAAACTTGAACATAATGACAAAAGCTGAAGGAAGTGACCACACGAAGTCTCGTAGCAATCGTTTTCTCTGCGCATGACGGAGTCGTTAGTAACATGAAAGGGTGGCGGGGTTAATTATATGTTCCGTTTTCTCTTTCTCTTCGCTTTCAGCCTTTCACACTGTATGGAGTGCAGCAGCTGTGCATGTCTGGTTTCCCGTTCTCCTCAGAAACTTATTCCCCCTGATACTGCGTTCTTTAGTCGTCCCATACCATGATTGGATATGGATATTATGAAATATAAGGGCGCATATCTGGAATGAGTGGTGCAGAGGCCATGTAGCCCTCTTCAAGGAGAAGACGTCACATTCGCAAAAAGTCATCAAAACGCCTTTTCAAATCTCATCTCATGAATTTATACCGGTCATACTTCACGAAGTTTTGGATAATTTTATCAAAGTACCTAATACGAGGCACGAGCGTGTCTTATGCCTGCCTAAAACATCCGGTTCCTAGCCCAACGAAAAAGACTGGGACAAATCGCATGACCCCACTGCCCCAGAAAATGTATAGAAGTGCAAGAAAACCGTAGCATGACAGCGACAACTGTGAGTCACACCGTAATAAGGTCCCATAGGACCCTGATCGCCTAATAAATCTTTGTCTCCAATTATAAGGATAAGTCTCTGGTAAATCGAATACGATTGTTCGAAGATTCTTTAGTTGTACTGAAATTGTCGAACTTGAAGCTCCCAGGCACCTAACTCAAAGTGAACTGGGTAAGTAGATGCCAAGTCTAAACATGCCTTGATTGGCTGGCTAAGGCTTGCTTTTTCAGCTAGAATGAAGTGAAAATGCGATGCGTGATTGCGACGGATGACATTACTCGGCACATCGGCGGTTAATCCGATGTGTAAGAAAAACACTGAGCACTTGTGGTCAGATCCCCTTTTCTCTTTCACGACACACCCAACCTTCACTCATCCGACCTGTTTTGTGCATTCCGTGTATCTGGTTCTTTGGCGTTAGTGGACCAAGGGTATCTAGTTTTTAATTTGCGACGTAGGAGGACACTTATTATGTTGTTATATTCGTTCATTTGGAATTATCGACCAGGTATGCACTCATATCGCTTGCTTTTTTAATTTACTTTGCTGTTGACCTTATGTGTTGTTCATCTATGCTAATCAGGTATTTAAGAAGATTTCAAATTAGATCGAAAGCTTGATCATAATCAAGTGGCCGTTTATTTCTTTACAGCAACTCGGTACGTCACCGTTCCGCTGGTCGATAGAAAAGTCACCTATCAACAGTGAGAAGTGTATAATAATAATAATTATTATTATTTATTAGCACGTTCCAACAATTGTTGTATAGCTTCGTCACAGGATTATTAAATCAATAAGTAAATACTGCCTAATCGAACTCGGACGTGAACGCGTTTTACGCCTTGACCATTAAAAAGTTCTTCAGCCACTTCTTGAACGTTCGCACTCCCAGAAGCATCGCTCTTGTCGGCAGCTTGTTGTGCAATTTTACCTGGCTGTGGTTTATGAGTCCGGGCCACGCTATCCGCAAGCCAATGCGGCCGGTTTCCGCCATAACCCTACTGAGTAGCAGCAAGCCCCCTTTAATTTGTCCGAAAATGGGATTTTTGATTTTTTAAACGATTGTGCCGATTTCACCCACCGGGAGGGCCGTGAGGCCTGAAGAGGCCTGTTCGGATCGAAGCTCTGCCTCTCGGGCGGGCTCCCAGGCTGTCTGGTGAATAAAAGTGTCAGGTTGTGGTTATAGACTATGTTTTATTCTCTCTTATTTTATGCGGACAGTATTGTTCTGATCAATTTTACTAGACTTTTTCCACTAGTGCAGCTCGCAAATCCCACTCTAAACGCTTCTAAAGCCAAACACTACTGGTAGAGCCTTTTTTGTATTTATTTTCCTGTATCTATTTTGGATGTATGATCAAGATCAGCGGTCGTCAACCGGAGATTCGTAGTTTTCCAATTGACAGCTTCAGAACGAATGAGATTGACTTTACAATTTTTCTTTTTTCAACGAATTGAGGCAATAAATATTTGAAACTGGAAGAATTATATTAATATTAATTAGGTTTATGATGATTTCTTCAATTTTATTATTATTACAGTATTTCAGTCGCAAAATCATTACGGCATTGTAGGCAGGATGAGCTGAGGGGTCCGTCGACCGTGGACTTGTTTTGATTGGGTCCATTGGGTCTGTGAGTTTGAAAAGGCCACGAAGGTCCAGATACTATGATAACGTTCAGCCGTCGCTTCCGTGTGATTCTTAAGTGTAAAGAGGCGGCCACACTCTTTACTTCATGGGACAATATAGATATACGATTCAAGGATTCTGGCAATTAATTATTATTTTAGGCCAGTCAAAAAGAACACTAAAAATAGCTAAAATAACAATTAAGCGGCTAGTTATGATTTTTAGTTTGTTGTTAGAACCAGTACCAGTAGTGTATATCCAAGTTTGCAGCATCGAAAAACCTGTGCTACTTTCGTAGCAGTCGAAAAACCGCGGAATATTAGCACTCTTCTCGTTTTTCTTTTATTATCTTTCCTAAACTACGCTTTCTTCGACAATACACGTGAACTACGTTTTTCAAGTAGGTATATTAAATACGCTACAATTTGAAACCTGATCCAGCTCTGTAGGTCAGACGTTAGCCAAGATGCAGCTCTTCAAAATTGGTAATTTGTTTTCACAAAAAGAGTTCCCAAGTCTAAATATATGGAATTGATTTAACATTTATAAATATATGGAAGCAACAAGTTGGAAATTTCTAACACTCTCTCCAAAACCTTGTGCGGAACTGTGAGCCCTCGAATTTGTAATAGAAAATTTCTCAGAGGTTGGTTTCACTCAAAACAATATCACTTTTTTGGTTGCAAAAAAATACCAATTCTTAACGGCTGTATCTTAAAAGTGTCTTTTTTTTAAAAAAAAAAATAAGTATATTGAATTTGCTTTAATTTGAGACCTGACCCAGATCTGTAGATTAGATAGTAGCCAAGATACAGCGCTTCAAAATTGGTAATTTGTTTTGCCAAAATGATGGAATTTTTGGCTTTGTTTTGTGTGAAACTTACCACTGAGCAATGTTCTATCACAAATTGAACGCTAACAGCGCCAAATGAAGTTTTAGAGGGAGATTTTCAACTTTTTATAAACTTAAAATCTCTTTAAAAAACAATAAATTATTAATTTCGAAGAGCTGTATCTTGGCTACTATATCTGCCCCACAGAGCTGGGCTATGTCGCAAATTGTAGCGAATTTAATATACTTGAAAATTGTAGTTCGCGTTTATTAACGAAGAATGCATAGTTTAGGAGATATAGTAAAAGCACTGGAAAAAGTGCAAATATTCCGCGGTTTTTCGAGTGCTATGAAAGTAGCACAGGTCTTTCGAAGCTGCAAACTTGGATTTAGACTACTGGTATTGGTCCTAACAACATAATTCAAAAAATCAGAACCAGCCGTTTAATTGCGATTTTATTGTTCTTGTTGCATCCCATTTTCAATTTTATCTAGTTGTACTCGAAGAGATTATATGTAGAATCAACAAACGCGTACACGGCTTAGCCGAATGCATATTTATTCTCCTTCACTTTTCGCCTTCTACTCATCCCTTCAAGCGAAACCCGAACAGAACAGATCCTGAAGAGTTTAGGTGGCGTTTGTCCGAAGAGGTTTGTTTGCTCGGTAAAAAAAAACTCCAGGAATTTCGCTAGAGGGATGAGTATTAGTAGTGAAGGAGTAGATGTTTTCAGCTAAGCCGTGTACGCGTTTGTAGGTGCTGTAAACTGATTAAATACTAAATAGGACTGAACTGCATTGAAAATGGGACGCATTATTGAAACTAGTCTGCAAAAAAAATTAGGTAATACAACTTTTTTTCTAAATTGGTGAAAACTTCGTACGAAAAATTGGTGCCTAGTTGGGGGGGGGGGGGTGCTGCCTAAAACGCAGATCTTTGAGTTTTCCGTGGCTGCGATTTGCTTGAGTTGAGGCTCTCGCTCTCTCTATCCAAAGTCGAGTACATCGGCATTCTTACGTAGACGAGTAATGACGCGGAATTAATTTTGATTTCAGGACGTAGTCAAGCTTGGGGCGATAGGAATTGCATTAAGAAACGATTTTAAAAATGAATGCTATAGTGATTTAAATTTTACATGCGGAACGATATTTGACTGGAGAGGAGGTTCGTCACACAAACGTCCAGGGGCGCAGCATGAGAGGACACGGGTGGGCAGTTGCTTTCCAGCGAACGCATAATCGAGTAACCCACAGCCGACATTCATCGACGATAACAAATCCTGAAACGTTCGTCACCTTCTGATTACTTAAAGTGTGGAATTTATACACTCACTCTCATTGTAAGCTCTTACACAGGCTTCTGGAAATTTCACAGGAATTAACAGATCGTGTTCCTTATACATAATTAATAATACGTCAGTAGAACGTCAATGTAGTCGAATATACCAATTTAGCAGTAAAATACTAACTTCAAACTCCTCGAGGAAATCAGCAATTTCACCTCAGACGGGAACTGAACATTGGGCGTATAGAAAGGGCAATTATCCATCCAAGAAAACTCGCCTTTAATCGTGAACTACAGGTGTATCCTTCTCATGTCAAAAACCGACATTTTTGCCATAGTTAATGATACTTTAGCCACTGATTTTCAAATGTTGTCCTCAGCAACTTACTGTTTTCGTTAATTACTATCTTAGCTGGGCCTCTCAAGCTGAATATCCGGCATAATATTGGCGTATAGTCGGAGGCAGTTAAGAAATTGAAGTTCCTGCAGTACAAAATGCTCTAAATTCTCTCTAATTTTGGGTTTCACTGGCGTTTATGAGTACAAGTGACAATAAAAATATCAAAACAATAACCCTTGTAAGTTACCTTAGCAACAGCAAGCTTAGCTTTTTATTGATATAGCTTCTACATGTGGAGGTGTTATCTAGCGTGATAAATTTTCCCTACCCCGGATTGGTTTCAACTTCATCACTAGAGAGCTGAATAACTTGGTTTTCTATACAACTTTGGTGGGAATTAATTTGCTTGGTTGCATAGACTCCACAGACGCATATAACAGAGCTTGTGAACGGGCCTTAAGCCGTGTACACACGGAGACTTTTCTGTCCTGTCTTCTATTGTAGCTGGTGTTTTAAGTAGTTAAAAACATTAAAAGTGAAGTTTTAGGTTTGTTTGGTTGAATGATAGTTCAAGAAATTGAATTATTTCTTTTTTATTATCTCCATTTTGAAGCCCATGGAGGGGCTTAGTATGAAATTATTCGCACATAAATTTGAAGCATTTCTATTACCCCCTCTCTTGAACCCTCTGCTGAAGTGAAACAAAAAACCAAAATGCTTCGTTTGAACCAAGTTTAAACACTGAAATATATTGCCATATGGGCAGACAAGTACTTGCGCAAGAAATGTCCGACTTTTTCCCAGATTTGTTTCAAGACCTTTTTTTCTGGCAGCATTCTACCTTCTAGAGGTTTGGGGAACTGAACAGATGATACCTCGACCCCCGTCCTATCCTTCCTCGTCTTCTTTTCTCTTCTTAATTCTGCATTTATTAAATTACCTAATTAATTAATGTGCGTGGGGACATGAGATTTCTTAAAAGGGGTCAAACAGTAAAAAAGTGCGTCGTGTGCCTCCCGCACAGAATATTGGGCAAAAAATGAAGGCCCAGATTGGCAAGGACGACTCTTGAGTCTTGGCTACTATGCAGGGTACAGAGGGCACCTTCCCTGCCCGGTTTCGGTTCATGGCACATGCCAGCATCCCCAGCTCTGAAAGATCCACCTCCACGTCGTGCCTCTCGGGCGCGGGGTGGCTGGCCACCAGTTACGGCTAACAAGCCGAGCTGAGTGATGGGACCGACTCTGCTGGGGAGTCTGGGCCAAAGATGGGGTACAGGCCAGGTAAGGGCCGGCAAGGGCCTAGGTACTGGCCACATCTTAAAGAGATCCGCAGCAGGGTACAGGGCTGTGTTTGCTGTCATGATGGGCAAATCCTGCGTCATCTGATGGCCACAAGGTTGAGGGTCTGGACTTCCGGACCCTATCTCCGGACTCAACTTGATCAGTCGTTGAAAGAGTCTTCATTGTTCAGTAATTAAATATATTGAACTTGACTCAATAAACTCTACACGCCAGTGGGCGGATCTACGGGAGGGTTTTATGGGTTTAAACCCCCCCCCCTAAGAAGATGGCGCCCGCCAAAAATTTGTTGATAGTCATTCCAGAGATTTTTTCCAAGGCCCCGCGCACACTAGGAGAAAAAAGACGCCGACGCGCGCGTCAGCGTCCGACTCGTGCAGTAAAAACACATAGAACTCTAGTGGACCTTTCACATTGGGACGCGTACGCGAGAGTCCTTCTGCTTCGCCGAGAAAAAAGACGCTGACTCACGCGTTGGCGTCTTTTTTCTCCTAGTGTGCGTGGGACCTAATACCTTGCACATAACAAGGGCGACTGTTGAAGGGGGATCTGCACAGAATGATGATTTCTCGACAAATGGGCGATCTCGTGATGGTGAGGCCACCATTCATTGGAGGGGGGGGGGGGGGGGCCCAAAAAGCGTAAATAGATGAAAAAAAAAATGGATTTTTAGGTTTCAAACCGAGTGTAGTATTCTAGTCACTCAAAAGATTAACCATAAACGCGGTAACTTCCAAAAAGTATATTATTTTTTTATCGTATGTTATTTTATAATTATTGTTTAAACTGTAGTCGATCTACATCATTTTCTTCCCTTTCAAGACCGTTTGTACCACTCTGATTTGCTTTTAAAATTTGCTCGGCGTGTCGCTTCCATTTTTATCCGGAGTCCGCACAGACTACAATGTACGTTCGATCTCCTAAAGGCCCGTTCACAAGCTCTATGTTTGTGTTGTGTGGTGTCTATTCAACCTATCAAAATGCTTCATTTTTCGTGGGAATCAAAGTCATATGGAAAACCAAGTCATTCAGCTCGTGGTGATAACGTGTAACCAATCTGGGGTTGGGATAATTGCTCACTACAGATAGCACCACTATTACTATGAGCTATATCATTATCCATATGCGATGTATGCGAACCGCTTTTTTGTTGTTTACAGTTGTCTGTTATCAATTTATCAAGTCAGAGTTAATTTTTTTGTGAGGTGACGAAGTGAAATGTATTTTAATTAATTTTCTAATCCACGCAACTTGAAAATAATTTCACGTGACTTAAACTGTGGCCATATTCAGTGAGAAACGCTTTATATCCAGTTCAATATCTGCTACCGGCATTTCGTCACCACCTACTTCAACTTTTTTCTGGCAATTAATCGTCGTACTGAGGTGAGAAGAGACTCAACAATTATTTTGTCCACTGGGCTCAAAAGGCCTCACAAGTCTATGTAATGCAGGGCGAACGTAATTGTGCTCTGTCCGATGGCTGCATAATTCTTCATAACGGTTTGATGAAACATCAAACTTGAACATAATGACAAAAGCTGAAGGAAGTGACCACACGAAGTCTCGTAGCAATCGTTTTCTCTGCGCATGACGGAGTCGTTAGTAACATGAAAGGGTGGCGGGGTTAATTATATGTTCCGTTTTCTCTTTCTCTTCGCTTTCAGCCTTTCACACTGTATGGAGTGCAGCAGCTGTGCATGTCTGGTTTCCCGTTCTCCTCAGAAACTTATTCCCCCTGATACTGCGTTCTTTAGTCGTCCCATACCATGATTGGATATGGATATTATGAAATATAAGGGCGCATATCTGGAATGAGTGGTGCAGAGGCCATGTAGCCCTCTTCAAGGAGAAGACGTCACATTCGCAAAAAGTCATCAAAACGCCTTTTCAAATCTCATCTCATGAATTTATACCGGTCATACTTCACGAAGTTTTGGATAATTTTATCAAAGTACCTAATACGAGGCACGAGCGTGACTTATGCCTGCCTAAAACATCCGGTTCCTAGCCCAACGAAAAAGACTGGGACAAATCGCATGACCCCACTGCCCCAGAAAATGTATAGAAGTGCAAGAAAACCGTAGCATGACAGCGACAACTGTGAGTCACACCGTAATAAGGTCCCATAGGACCCTGATCGCCTAATAAATCTTTGTCTCCAATTATAAGGATAAGTCTCTGGTAAATCGAATACGATTGTTCGAAGATTCTTCAGTTGTACTGAAATTGTCGAACTTGAAGCTCCCAGGCACCTAACTCAAAGTGAACTGGGTAAGTAGATGCCAAGTCTAAACATGCCTTGATTGGCTGGCTAAGGCTTGCTTTTTCAGCTAGAATGAAGTGAAAATGCGATGCGTGATTGCGACGGATGACATTACTCGGCACATCGGCGGTTAATCCGATGTGTAAGAAAAACACTGAGCACTTGTGGTCAGATCCCCTTTTCTCTTTCACGACACACCCAACCTTCACTCATCCGACCTGTTTTGTGCATTCCGTGTATCTGGTTCTTTGGCGTTAGTGGACCAAGGGTATCTAGTTTTTAATTTGCGACGTAGGAGGACACTTATTATGTTGTTATATTCGTTCATTTGGAATTATCGACCAGGTATGCACTCATATCGCTTGCTTTTTTAATTTACTTTGCTGTTGACCTTATGTGTTGTTCATCTATGCTAATCAGGTATTTAAGAAGATTTCAAATTAGATCGAAAGCTTGATCATAATCAAGTGGCCGTTTATTTCTTTACAGCAACTCGGTACGTCACCGTTCCGCTGGTCGATAGAAAAGTCACCTATCAACAGTGAGAAGTGTATAATAATAATAATTATTATTATTTATTAGCACGTTCCAACAATTGTTGTATAGCTTCGTCACAGGATTATTAAATCAATAAGTAAATACTGCCTAATCGAACTCGGACGTGAACGCGTTTTACGCCTTGACCATTAAAAAGTTCTTCAGCCACTTCTTGAACGTTCGCACTCCCAGAAGCATCGCTCTTGTCGGCAGCTTGTTGTGCAATTTTACCTGGCTGTGGTTTATGAGTCCGGGCCACGCTATCCGCAAGCCAATGCGGCCGGTTTCCGCCATAACCCTACTGAGTAGCAGCAAGCCCCCTTTAATTTGTCCGAAAATGGGATTTTTGATTTTTTAAACGATTGTGCCGATTTCACCCACCGGGAGGGCCGTGAGGCCTGAAGAGGCCTGTTCGGATCGAAGCTCTGCCTCTCGGGCGGGCTCCCAGGCTGTCTGGTGAATAAAAGTGTCAGGTTGTGGTTATAGACTATGTTTTATTCTCTCTTATTTTATGCGGACAGTATTGTTCTGATCAATTTTACTAGACTTTTTCCACTAGTGCAGCTCGCAAATCCCACTCTAAACGCTTCTAAAGCCAAACACTACTGGTAGAGCCTTTTTTGTATTTATTTTCCTGTATCTATTTTGGATGTATGATCAAGATCAGCGGTCGTCAACCGGAGATTCGTAGTTTTCCAATTGACAGCTTCAGAACGAATGAGATTGACTTTACAATTTTTCTTTTTTCAACGAATTGAGGCAATAAATATTTGAAACTGGAAGAATTATATTAATATTAATTAGGTTTATGATGATTTCTTCAATTTTATTATTATTACAGTATTTCAGTCGCAAAATCATTACGGCATTGTAGGCAGGATGAGCTGAGGGGTCCGTCGACCGTGGACTTGTTTTGATTGGGTCCATTGGGTCTGTGAGTTTGAAAAGGCCAGAAAGGTCCAGATACTATGATAACGTTCAGCCGTCGCTTCCGTGTGATTCTTAAGTGTAAAGAGGCGGCCACACTCTTTACTTCATGGGACAATATAGATATACGATTCAAGGGATTCTGGCAATTAATTATTATTTTAGGCCAGTCAAAAAGAACACTAAAAATAGCTAAAATAACAATTAAGCGGCTAGTTATGATTTTTAGTTTGTTGTTAGAACCAGTACCAGTAGTGTATATCCAAGTTTGCAGCATCGAAAAACCTGTGCTACTTTCGTAGCAGTCGAAAAACCGCGGAATATTAGCACTCTTCTCGTTTTTCTTTTATTATCTTTCCTAAACTACGCTTTCTTCGACAATACACGTGAACTACGTTTTTCAAGTAGGTATATTAAATACGCTACAATTTGAAACCTGATCCAGCTCTGTAGGTCAGACGTTAGCCAAGATGCAGCTCTTCAAAATTGGTAATTTGTTTTCACAAAAAGAGTTCCCAAGTCTAAATATATGGAATTGATTTAACATTTATAAATATATGGAAGCAACAAGTTGGAAATTTCTAACACTCTCTCCAAAACCTTGTGCGGAACTGTGAGCCCTCGAATTTGTAATAGAAAATTTCTCAGAGGTTGGTTTCACTCAAAACAATATCACTTTTTTGGTTGCAAAAAAATACCAATTCTTAACGGCTGTATCTTAAAAGTGTCTTTTTTTTAAAAAAAAAATAAGTATATTGAATTTGCTTTAATTTGAGACCTGACCCAGATCTGTAGATTAGATAGTAGCCAAGATACAGCGCTTCAAAATTGGTAATTTGTTTTGCCAAAATGATGGAATTTTTGGCTTTGTTTTGTGTGAAACTTACCACTGAGCAATGTTCTATCACAAATTGAACGCTAACAGCGCCAAATGAAGTTTTAGAGGGAGATTTTCAACTTTTTATAAACTTAAAATCTCTTTAAAAAACAATAAATTATTAATTTCGAAGAGCTGTATCTTGGCTACTATATCTGCCCCACAGAGCTGGGCTATGTCGCAAATTGTAGCGAATTTAATATACTTGAAAATTGTAGTTCGCGTTTATTAACGAAGAATGCATAGTTTAGGAGATATAGTAAAAGCACTGGAAAAAGTGCAAATATTCCGCGGTTTTTCGAGTGCTATGAAAGTAGCACAGGTCTTTCGAAGCTGCAAACTTGGATTTAGACTACTGGTATTGGTCCTAACAACATAATATCAAAAAATCAGAACCAGCCGTTTAATTGCGATTTTATTGTTCTTGTTGCATCCCATTTTCAATTTGATCTAGTTGTACTCAAAGAGATTATATGTAGAATCAACAAACGCGTACACGGCTTAGCCGAATGCATATTTATTCTCCTTCAGTTTTCACCTTCTACTCATCCCTTCAAGCGAAACCCGAACAGAACAGATCCTGAAGAGTTTAGGTGGCGTTTGTCCGAAGAGGTTTGTTTGATCGGTAAAAAAAAACTCCAGGAATTTCGCTAGAGGGATGAGTATTAGCAGTGAAGGAGTAGATGTTTTCAGCTAAGCCGTGTACGCGTTTGTAGGTGCTGTAAACTGATTAAATACTAAATAGGACTGAACTGCATTGAAAATGGGACGCATTATTGAAACTGGTCTGCAAAAAAAATTAGGTAATACAACTTTTATTCTAAATTGGTGAAAACTTCGTACGAAAAATTTGTGCCTAGTTCGGGGGGGGGGGGGTGCTGCCTAAAACGCAGATCCTTTGAGTTTTCCGTGGCTGCGATTTGCTTGAGTTGAGGCTCTCGCTCTCTCTATCCAAAGTCGAGTACATCGGCATTCTTACGTAGACGAGTAATGACGCGGAATTAATTTTGATTTCAGGACGTAGTCAAGCTTGGGGCGATAGGAATTGCATTAAGAAACGATTTTAAAAATGAATGCTATAGTGATTTAAATTTTACATGCGGAACGATATTTGACTGGAGAGGAGGTTCGTCACACAAACGTCCGTGAGAGGACACGGGTGGGCAGTTGCTTTCCAGCGAACGCATAATCGAGTAACCCACAGCCGACATTCATCGACGATAACAAATCCTGAAACGTTCGTCACCTTCTGATTACTTAAAGTGTGGAATTTATACACTCACTCTCATTGTAAACTCTTCCACAGGCTTCTGGAAATTCCACAGGAATTAACGGATCATGTTCCTTCACATAATTAATAATACGTCAGTAGAACGTCAATGTAGTCGAATATACCAATTTAGCAGTAAAATACTAACTTCAAACTCCTCGAGGAAATCCGCAATTTCACCTCAGGACGGGAACTGAACATTGGGCGTATAGAAAGGGCAATTATCCATCCAAGAAAACTCGCCTTTAATCGTGAACTTCAGGTGTATCCTTCTCATGTCAAAAACCGACATTTTTGCCATAGTTAATGATACTTTAGCCACTGATTTTCAAATGTTGTCCTCAGCAACTTACTGTTTTCGTTAATTACTATCTTAGCTGGGCCTCTCAAGCTGAATATCCGGCATAATATTGGCGTATAGTCGGAGGCAGTTAAGAAATTGAAGTTCCTGCAGTACAAAATGCTCTAAATTCTCTCTAATTTTGGGTTTCACTGGCGTTTATGAGTACAAGTGAGAAGTGACAATAAAAATATCAAAACAATAACCCTTGTAAGTTACCTTAGCAACAGCAAGCTTAGCTTTTTATTGATATAGCTTCTACATGTGGAGGTGTTATCTAGCGTGATAAATTTTCCCTACCCCGGATTGGTTTCAACTTCATCACTAGAGAGCTGAATAACTTGGTTTTCTATACAACTTTGGTGGGAATTAATTTGCTTGGTTGCATAGACTCCACAGACGCATATAACAGAGCTTGTGAACGGGCCTTAAGCCGTGTACACACGGAGACTTTTCTGTCCTGTCTTCTATTGTAGCTGGTGTTTTAAGTAGTTAAAAACATTAAAAGTGAAGTTTTAGGTTTGTTTGGTTGAATGATAGTTCAAGAAATTGAATTATTTCTTTTTTATTATCTCCATTTTGAAGCCCATGGAGGGGCTTAGTATGAAATTATTCGCACATAAATTTGAAGCATTTCTATTACCCCCTCTCTTGAACCCTCTGCTGAAGTGAAACAAAAAACCAAAATGCTTCGTTTGAACCAAGTTTAAACACTGAAATATATTGCCATATGGGCAGACAAGTACTTGCGCAAGAAATGTCCGACTTTTTCCCAGATTTGTTTCAAGACCTTTTTTTCTGGCAGCATTCTACCTTCTAGAGGTTTGGGGAACTGAACAGATGATACCTCGACCCCCGTCCTATCCTTCCTCGTCTTCTTTTCTCTTCTTAATTCTGCATTTATTAAATTACCTAATTAATTAATGTGCGTGGGGACATGAGATTTCTTAAAAGGGTCAAACAGTAAAAAAGTGCGTCGTGTGCCTCCCGCACAGAATATTGGGCAAAAAATGAAGGCCCAGATTGGCAAGGACGACTCTTGAGTCTTGGCTACTATGCAGGGTACAGAGGCACCTTCCCTGCCCGGTTTCGGTTCATGGCACATGCCAGCATCCCCAGCTCTGAAAGATCCACCTCCACGTCGTGCCTCTCGGGCGCGGGTGGCTGGCCACCAGTTACGGCTAACAAGCCGAGCTGAGTGATGGGACCGACTCTGCTGGGGAGTCTGGGCCAAAGATGGGGTACAGGCCAGGTAAGGGCCGGCAAGGGCCTAGGTACTGGCCACATCTTAAAGAGATCCGCAGCAGGGTACAGGGCTGTGTTTGCTGTCATGATGGGCAAATCCTGCGTCATCTGATGGCCACAAGGTTGAGGGTCTGGACTTCCGGACCCTATCTCCGGACTCAACTTGATCAGTCGTTGAAAGAGTCTTCATTGTTCAGTAATTAAATATATTGAACTTGACTCAATAAACTCTACACGCCAGTGGCGGATCTACGGGGAGGGTTTTATGGGTTTAAACCCCCCCCCCCTAAGAAGATGGCGCCCGCCAAAAATTTGTTGATAGTCATTCCAGAGATTTTTTCCAAGGCCCCGCGCACACTAGGAGAAAAAAGACGCCGACGCGCGCGTCAGCGTCCGACTCGTGCAGTAAAAACACATAGAACTCTATGGGACCTTTCACATTGGACGCGTACGCGAGAGTCTTCTCTTCGCCGAGAAAAAAGACGCTGACTCACGCGTTGGCGTCTTTTTTCTCCTAGTGTGCGTGGGACCTAATACCTTGCACATAACAAAGGGCGACTGTTGAAGGGGGATCTGCACAGAATGATGATTTCTCGACAAATGGGCGATCTCGTGATGGTGAGGCCACCATTCATTGGAGGGGGGGGGGGGCCCAAAAAGCGTAAATAGATGAAAAAAAAAAATGGATTTTTAGGTTTCAAAGCGATGATTAGCGGCAAATATTGAGAACAAGCGATCATTTGCCACTTAAATTAGGAAAAATACACCAATTCGAGATATCTGAAGGCAACTTCGCGGACAAACCAAAGAAAAAAACGTGTGTGAAGCTAGCCCCCTTTTACACTCTTTCAGGGGGCAAAATACTAACCCGCATGACAGGAATCGCACTTGAGTCTAGGTACAGCCAATAGAGAAGCTAACAAAATCAAAAAATTCAGAACATCAGCCTACCGCCAGCAAAAACAGAAGCTAACAAAATTGAATTTAAAAATTGCCACATTAGGACGCCATTACCCTTTACATTAGAGTCATAAAACCAATGTCTGACTCGACAGCAGCACACAGGTACATGAAAAATGTTAATTACATTGAAAAACCATTATTAGCAAGCATTAAATACCACACCTGAAGAGAAAGAGCGTGTCACGAACAACCTGTACACTGTACACTACATTCATGCCATGCGGGTCAGTATAACGAGGCGATACCGCCCCCAAGTAACCACCACCATGTTAGCATAAGAACAATTCGGAATGAAATAACGAACAGAGGATGAGGTACAACATGGCATAAGTAAAAAATAGGACAAACTCCCCCCCCCCGCCAGAGAGAACGGCGAGCCGATTACTGTGGGTACGCGGGGGGCAGGCATGCCACCCCTCGAACGAGTACGAAGGACAAATACGAATAAATTCAAAAAATTCACAGACGTTGGTATAAGGGTAGGGAACAAGTTGGAATAGGTGAGAAAAGTGGGCGGGTGGCATATAAGAGAACGGCGAGCCGATTACTGAGGGTACGCTGGAGATAGCATGCCGCCCCCGAAACGAGTGTGACGGACAAATACGAATAAATTCAAAAAATTCACAGACGTTGGTGTAAGGGTAGGGAACAAGGTGAAATAGGTGAGAAAAGTGGGCGGGTGGCATATAAGAGAACGGCGAGCCGATTACTGAGGGTACGCTGGAGATAGCATGCCGCCCCCGAAACGAGTGTGACGGACAAATACGAATAAATTCAAAAAATTCACAGACGTTGGTATAAGGGTAGGGAACAAGTTGGAATAGGTGAGAAAAGTGGGCGGGTGGCATATAAGAGAACGGCGAGCCGATTACTGTGGGTACGCTGGAGATAGCATGCCGCCCCCGAAACGAGTGTGACGGACAAATACGAATAAATTCAAAAAATTCACAGACGTTGGTGTAAGGGTAGGGAACAAGGTGAAATAGGTGAGAAAAGTGGGCGGGTGGCATATAAGAGAACGGCGAGCCGATTACTGTGGGTACGCGGGGGGCAGGCATGCCACCCCTCGAACGAGTACGAAGGACAAATACGAATAAATTCAAAAAATTCACAGACGTTGGTATAAGGGTAGGGAACAAGTTGGAATAGGTGAGAAAAGTGGGCGGGTGGCATATAAGAGAACGGCGAGCCGATTACTGAGGGTACGCTGGAGATAGCATGCCGCCCCCGAAACGAGTGTGACGGACAAATACGAATAAATTCAAAAAATTCACAGACGTTGGTATAAGGGTAGGGAACAAGTTGGAATAGGTGAGAAAAGTGGGCGGGTGGGGGGGCGGCATGCTATCTCCAGCGTACCCTCAGTAATCGGCTCGCCGTTCTCTTATATGCCACCCGCCCACTTTTCTCACCTATTTCACCTTGTTCCCTACCCTTACACCAACGTCTGTGAATTTTTTGAATTTATTCGTATTTGTCCGTCACACTCGTTTCGGGGGCGGCATGCTATCTCCAGCGTACCCTAAGTAATCGGCTCGCCGTTCTCTTATATGCCACCCGCCCACTTTTCTCACCTATTCCAACTTGTTCCCTACCCTTATACCAACGTCTGTGAATTTTTTGAATTTATTCGTATTTGTCCTTCGTACTCGTTCGAGGGGTGGCATGCCTGCCCCCCGCGTACCCACAGTAATCGGCTCGCCGTTCTCTTATATGCCACCCGCCCACTTTTCTCACCTATTCCAACTTGTCCCCTACCCTAATACCAACGTCTGTGAATTTTTTGAATTTATTCGTATTTGTCCTTCGTACTCGTTCGAGGGGTGGCATGCCTGCCCCCCGCGTACCCACAGTAATCGGCTCGCCGTTCTCTCTGGCGGGGGGGGGGGGAGTTTGTCCTATTTTTTACTTATGCCATGTTGTACCTCATCCTCTGTTCGTTATTTCATTCCGAATTGTTCTTATGCTAACATGGTGGTGGTTACTTGGGGGCGGTATCGCCTCGTTATACTGACCCGCATGGCATGAATGTAGTGTACAGTGTACAGGTTGTTCGTGACACGCTCTTTCTCTTCAGGTGTGGTATTTAATGCTTGCTAATAATGGTTTTTCAATGTAATTAACATTTTTCATGTACCTGTGTGCTGCTGTCGAGTCAGACATTGGTTTTATGACTCTAATGTAAAGGGTAATGGCGTCCTAATGTGGCAATTTTTAAATTCAATTTTGTTAGCTTCTGTTTTTGCTGGCGGTAGGCTGATGTTCTGAATTTTTTGATTTTGTTAGCTTCTCTATTGGCTGTACCTAGACTCAAGTGCGATTCCTGTCATGCGGGTTAGTATTTTGCCCCCTGAAAGAGTGTAAAAGGGGGCTAGCTTCACACACGTAAGAAAAAACGTCAACTCCAAATTCCTATAGGCCTTTAAGGCAGAAGAAATTGAGAAAGCGTGCTAATGTGTTATTCTATGGGCAAGTACGCGGGAGAACATTGAAAAAACAAAACAACAAAAACAAAACAACAAAAACAAAAAAACAAAAAAAAACAAAAAAAAAAAAAAAACGCGTTGATTCATAGTAGAAAACGAAAAGAAATCACTAATTCGTGGCTGAAAATGAAAAAAATCACTAACATGTGGCGAAAATTGAGAAAAAGCTAAAGTCCATCGCTCACCTGGCTCAAAAATTAATTTTTGAAAACGCAAAATTCGTGGTTTTTTCAAGGCAACAACAGAAAAAATCGCAGTTGAGAAAAATCGCTTATTCACGGCTAAAATTGAGAAAGCCACGTAATTCGCGGCTAAAACTGAGAAAATCTACTAATTCCGGCCTAAAATTGAAGTAAAACGCTCATTCACAACTAAAATGGAGAAATAAGCCTATTCGCGGAACAATTTGAGAAAATTGGCTGAAATTAAGGAAACGTGGTAATTCGTGCCTAAAATTGAGAAATAATTTGCGACTAAAAAATGTGAAAAAGCGCTTAGATCGCGGTAAAAACTGAGAAAAAAAGCTAATTCACGGATAGAAGTGATAGAAAAGCCGCTTATTCACGGCTAAAACTGAGACAAACCGCTTATTCCCGTCTAAAATTGATGTAACATGCTGATTTGCAACTAAAACAAAGATAATTAAATATTTAATTTGTGGCTAACTTTGGCAGAAAGCGCTTATCAGCAGCTGAAATGGAGAAATACGCTATTTCTCGGCACAAGCAAGCCCTAATGTGAAGCTAAATTTCACATTTGGTGATTCTGCTTGTTCACGGCTAAAACTGATACAAACGCTCATTCCCGGCTAAAATTGGGAAATTTCGTTGATTCACGGCCGATATAACAAAAGGCGCTCGTAAAACAGCTCCTATTCCGACATTTGAGGCATCACAGTACAGTGACACAGGTAAAGCAGGATTGAATTGAACTAGAAGTTCCTCGGAAAGCATCGCTCGTTTGACTCACACTCATCAGTCCATTCAAACTTTTCACCTTTCCTAAGCAATTTATACAAAGGGTTAACTATTGTAGCCAAATTTTTTATGAAACGACCGTAATAATTAATAGGACCGAGGAATGACTTGACTTGAGACGAATTTTCGGGGCGAGGAATCGAGCTTAAAGCTTTGATTTTCTCAGGATCTTTTTTAATTCCGGTACAATTTATTATGTGGCCAACATACTTAATTTCTTTTTTTTAAAACTCACACTTTTGCAGATTCAGTCTGAACCCAGCATCTTTCAATTTTTGAAAAACTGAACGCAAATCGTTCAAGTGATCCTCCCGAGATTTTCCCGTTATAATGATGTCATCCAGAAAGTTTATTACTCCCGACAAGCCTTGCAGACACTTTTCCACTACTTTTTGAAATATAGCCACAGCTGGCTTCGTCCCGAAAGGGAGACGGTGTGGTTTGAAAATACCTTTAAGAGTAGACCAAGCCAGCAGCATTTTCGATTCCTCGTCTAATTCCAAGTGATTATAAGCCTTTACAAAGTCCAGCTTCGAAAATTCTTGTCCTCCCTGTATAACCGCTAAAATTTCATCCAAACGAGGTAGGGGGTGTTTAACATCCTCCAAAAACTTATTGACAGTTAACTTGTAATTAGCGCATAACCTTAAGGCACCGTTTGGTTTCAAAATAGGAACAAGAGGTAATCCCCACTCACTTGAACTGATTTTTTCGATCATTCCGGCCTTTTCTAACTCTTCAAGCTCGCGATTCACTTTTTCTAAAAATGCAAACGGTACTGGCCGAGGTTTCATGAATTTTGGTTTTGCGTCCTCTCTCAGGCGAAGCTTAATTATTTTCTCGTACCTGTAAATACCAACGCCATCTTTGAAAAGCTCGTCATATTCCTGAATTAATTCGTTTAAATTGCTATCGTATGATTCCAAACATAATTTATTAACTTTAGTGATATTAAAACGAAATAAACCCGTCAACCAATCGCGCCCCATGAGTGTTTTGTTTTCTTTCGGCACAATATGGATTGGTGCGTCTTCAAGCCTTTTGCCTCTCCATTCCACTGTAGCGTGTATAGTTCCCACCGGTTTTATAATTTCACCACCGAAAGCTTTAAGCTGCATTGCCGTAGGGGTGAGTTCTAGAAACGAAAACAGCTTGTTATAAACAGAAAAAGGCATGACTGTAACCCTCGCTCCGGTGTCGATTTCCATATCCAACTTCTTATTTGCGTAGGAAACTTGGACTTTAAACGGCTTAAAGACGCGTGACCCTAACGAAAACGTGTCCACAAAATCCTTTTCATTTTCTTCTTTTCCGCTATCCTTGTCGTCCAATTCATTTGTTTCGACGTTGGCTTTACATACGATAGCTAGGTGTCCCACTTTTGAACATTTCCGACACTTGTACAACTTGTATCTACATTTTTCTGTCGTATGATTTCTCCTTCCGCAGTGAGAGCACGCATTTTTCTGGTCGAATCGCGGTCGGGTAGTTAGATCAAAGATGTCATTAGGAGGTGTTGGTTTCTTCAAACTAGATTCTTGTCGCAACGCTATTTCGTACAAGTCGATCAAATTTTTATCCTTCGGATTTTCTTCGCAGAGTCGATCAAAGATTTTACTGTGACACAATCCACAGACGAACTTATCCTTCGAAAACTCTTCTAAATGAAATCCGTAACCACACCCTATCGCTCCTTTTTTTACTCTACGAAACCACGAACTATAACAGTTTCTCCGTCACTTTGTCGAAGTTCGTGAAATTCTTTCCTTTTCCTGAATTGAGAAGTCTCTGATACGAACTGTTTTCTTAAGACGTTGCATAGATCTTCGTAGGACAATTCTGAAGGTCTTTTCGGGTGGCAGAGGTCTCGAAGCAAAGAATACGTCTCCGCACCTATCACTGTTATCAAAATTGACACTTTTTTTTTCTTCTTCTACCGAGTTCAAAACAAAAAATTGCTCCCATTTGAATTTCGGATAAGCCAAATTAAGGCACCCGCAGGGCACCACAAGGCACCACCTTTAACATTTTGTGCACCACCCCGGGGAACCCAGAAAAATGATTTCCCAAAATGGTTAATGGGGGGGGGTAGCCCCCCGATTTCTCCAATTTAAATTTCGAGCCAAATTAAGGCACCCGCAGGGCACCACAAGGCACCACCTTTAACATTTTGTGCACCACCCCGGGGAACCCAGAAAAATGATTTCCCAAAATGGTTAATGGGGGGGGGGGGGGTAGCCCCCCGATTTCTCCAATTTAAATTTCGAGCCAAATTAAGGCACCCGCAGGGCACCACAAGACACCACCCTTAACATTTTGTGCACCACCACGGGGAACCCAGGAATATGATTTCCCAAAATGGTTAATGAGGGGGGGGTGTCCCCCCGATTTCTCCAATTTAAATTTCGAATGAGCCAAATTAAGGCACCCGCGGGGCACCACCCTTAACATTTTGTGCACCACCCTGGGAACCCAGAAAAATGATTTCCCAAAATGGTTTTTTGAGATGGGTGATCCACCCAATCTCTCCAATGCGAAACTTGAATGAGTCAAATTAAGGTAACACAAGATACCACCCGTAACAGTTTTTGCTCCATCCTGGGAAACTCAGGAAAAATTAATTCATTCGATGTGTGGTGCTGTTTTGGTTCACGAATTTCAATTAGGGCCCTCTACACACGGGTCATGTCGTTTTTGGCTTGAACTCGACGCGGAATCGAAATGCTCGTCTTGCTCGAAATTGGTGATTTTTGCATTTGTGCCAGAAAAATTAACTTTTTCAAAAAAATTCCTTATGATAGTAGAAGGAGTCGTCAAGCTACATTTCTCTAGGTCGCAATTGCAATAATCCAAGGTGAAAGATGACTGATTCTGCATGTTATATGCCTCATCCACAATTTATCTACGAATAAACATACGAATGATTCAATGGTGTCAAGTGTGAATCTGCGTTAAGAAGGCAGAGGAGTAGCGTTAAATCTAACGATTCTATTGAGAACAACTGTGATAGGTCATATTATATTGTGCACAATCTCTCCTTAAGCGGCTCATACACGTACGATAAGTATTGCGCAAACGATGGCTTGCACAATAAAATTGAACGTTTGTGGGTAGGATTGATGGATTGTACAATATATTGCGCAAACCATTTTTACTTAAGGGGCGCATAAACGCACAATATTATTGCGCAAGCCCTAGTTTGTGCAATATTTATTGTACGTGTATTGTTCGTGCGAATTATGGGGATCAGCTACAAGCACTCACATAATGAGAATCCAGGTGGCGCAAAGCAGGGTGCTACGGATCATAACAGGAGCAGGCGAGTACATCCGCAACAATACCCAAAACCAAGACTTCGAAATCGATTTCACTACTGGCAGTCACCATCAAGTCTCGGTACAAAAACTGCACCAAAAAATGTGATGACCTGAAAATTTGTATCAAGATTTTTGGTAGGACTAACCTAAGGATTATGCCAGAACTCGACAAGTAATCATCCCATGGACTTGGGGTTATTTTTCATCGATTCGGCACACAAAACTACATAGGATTGGTAAATCCCTTAACGAGATGAGGTGGCCAACGTCTAGTCTCTATAAGAAGATAATGGCCACCCCGTATCGTTGCGATGTGGATTCGTCCTCAAAGAATACATCAAAAGAAAATTTTCGAGCCAGTTTTGAAGTTGGGCAGATTTTTCCGCTATTCTACCGTTTTCAATTATTATTTCCCGTAGAAATAAAAGTTTACCTTCATGCTCGGTTGAAAACGTAGCACACGTGATTTCTCGTACCAAACAAGTCGCATGGTTCGAGAAACGAGAAAGACGAGAGCTCTGGGAGTCCAAGACGAGAACAAAATGACCATAATTATGATAAGCTGATGAATATTCAAACCGTATTGATTTAACACTGTGGAGACGAAATCGCATCGAGATCGAGACGAGGAAAACGACCCGTATGAAGACGGTTTTAATATTACAAACGAGAAAAATCACTTCAAGTTCGAGACGAGACCGGGACGACCCGTGTGTGGAGGGCCTAAGAATTAGCCAAATTAAGGCACCTCCAAGGCTCGACCATTACATTTTGTGCACCATCCCGGGAAACTCAGAAAAATATGATTTCGATGGTAGAGAGTAACACTAATAACATTCTGTCTACTACCTTGAGATTAATTGGAAATATCATGCTGGAAAATTCATAATTGCAATCATGTTTCTCTTTGGTTGGGTTATAGCTCCTTTTGAATTCTCAATTTTGACTGAGGCAATTTAATGAGCTTGACATTGGCTGTGAAAGGAACGTTGTTGTATTTTTACGCTAAACAGACGTTCGTTTCCATAGTGCCACAAGGCAAAGGACCAAACTAAACTACTCATAATGATTTGGTTTTTCCTGGCGAATTAAGAGGGTTTACCGTGCATTCTGAACAGCCATGATCTAGTAAAAATCTCTATTTAATTTGAATAAGATTGTGGTTACCGAATTCAAATTCAGGGTGGTCGGTTTTGAGTAGCAAAAAAATAGGTTAATAAGTAAGTAAGTAAGTAAGTTTTATTTTGAAAAAAAAAACATAAATAAATAAAAGGAAAACTCCAATTTACAATAATAATTACATCACCAGCCCTACTAGAAGTTCAAAGAACTTGTGCAATAGGGCCGAGTTGGTTGAAAAGACGGTCAGCAGAGCCACAAGAGCTTAAAAAAACAATCTACACAAACCAATTAGGTGAATATACTATACAAATTTAAAAAACAAGGGTAAGTACAAAGTAATAAGTTACACAAATTAATAACAAAAAATATTTCTTATAGCATCAGCTAGCGAGTGAGGCTGTGCAATGTTCAGACAGTTATTGTAGGAAAAAAAAGGGCTTGATTGTAAGCGTTGCTCCTATAAAATTCAGTATTACATTTTGGGATTCTAATATTCGAAAGAGTGGCAGATCTCAAATGTCCGATGATACTCTTATGCTCTTCCTTAATGCCAGACTTGAAAATATGCAAAGACGATATAAGCAAAAAAATCTGCTTAACATTCAAGATACCTAATTCTTTGTATACTTTTCCTGTTGGGTATCGGGGAGGTCTTTTAAATAATACACTAAAAATGGGATTAAAAAATTCTAGTTCGGATAGTGGCCTATCTCTTTTTGTTTTTGAGTAATTATTTTTCGAGATATTTTTAGGAACATTCGTATTTTGCACCGACACGCCCAAAAACGTAACGTTTTCTCACTACAGTGGAACCTCGATAATTCGAACCTCACGGGTAAATGAAAAAATTCGAGTTATCGAGAACTTCGACTAACCGGGGTTCGAGTTATCGGGGCCTAGAATAACCAATTTCGAGTTATAGAGGTCCCAAGTTAGAAGACCTCTTCTGAATCCCCTCTTAGATGTGATAACTTCGAGATATACATAGAGGTGAAGTACTCAAAACTTCGACTTATACATAGAGGTAAAAGGAGGGCTTAAGATGTTCTAAAGGAGAATTTTTTGGACCATGAGCCAGAAAATTCGTCTTATCGAGGTTTCAGTTCGACTTATAAAGATAAAAATGAAGGCAAATTGGACATTGTAAGGAAAGTCGAGGGGGTCCAATGAAATTCGGTTTATCAAGGAATTCGAGTTACTGAGGTTCGAGTTATTGAGGTTCCACTGTACTTAGTGCGGAAGCCGTACTTTTTTGCGCCATTTCCCAACGCGGAAGTTAAGGTTATTTCAAACTGTGAAAATATGATTCTCATTTTCACTCAGTTAAAATATGAATCATATTTTAATCCTTCTTAGGATTATGAGTCATACTTTAATCCTATATTATATACTTCTTTTGTTTTTGTTTTTCTCACCAGACTTAAATAAAATAACCTAGGCTCACATCTCTTTAAAACAACAATAATTTATCATTAACTAATAAGTATTTATTGTTTTTTTGAATGAAGAGTCTTGAGAAAAATATTGTACTTAACTCGACGAAAGTGAATTTTCCTCCTCGTCTTTTTTAGCGGGCTCGGCCTCCACCTCGCCAGCCAAACCAAAGACTCGCAGGAAAAACCTCACTTCCTCGTCTAGTTAAGTAAACTACTATTTTTTATGCTGATGTGAATAACGAGAATTTTCTATCAACAAAAATAATTAGGTACTGCTTTTCGATTTTAACGCTGTTTAGTTTGTCAACCATCACGAAAACTTTTGTTTTTTCTCAGCTTTCCAGCGGTATAATCACAATTTGAATTATCTCCCTCATTAATTTTATTATTGTTGATGAATTTCAAGCTGGGGGCCTGTTCTATAACTTTTCACTGTCACCATCAAAATCCCGTCCTACCCATCAACATGTAATTTAATTTGTGGTGGACGGGATGGAAAAGGATATTCCTAGGAACACTGAAATCTTACAGTACATGCCCCCTGATGTACATAGTTAACATTCATTTTTAGGGTTTAGAAAAAAAAGCCTTGGGCCTTATTCTTGAACGACTTGGCAACACTTAGTTTCGATTGCATTATTGCTTTTTTGAGGAAGCAACATTGCCTAGTCGAATTCTTGAAATTCGCAGTATTGCTTTGGGCGCCATTTTTTAAAGGTAATATTGCCTTTTTGTATTTTTTTTTAAACACCCCCAGCCGGTGTTTCCATTTTTGTCGATTCGATCACAACATTGCCTTCTCTGTTGTCATGGGAAACCAGAGAGTTTCCATTTTGGTTTTTTACAAGAAGGAATTTATTTTTCACAGTTGCGAGCTTTCTTGTTCGGTGAGTGCGGTTTGTATAAACAAAAGAGAATCCCTCGAAAAACAATTATTTCGTCTAGTTGTAGGGCGTCAACCGAAAAATGAGTTGACACGCCACAATCACGCTCACCAGCATTTGTCAGATGGGTGGGGCAATGAAGTCGAAGTTTAAAAGTTGCCCTTGTTGTGCATAAAAGTGGATGTAATTTAGGTCCATCAGTGATCTTCGACCGGAATCCCGGGACTAGCCTAAGGTCCTTTGCACAATAGGAAAATAAAGTCGCCCAGGTGCGGCGTCGCGTCGGACTGATGCAGTAAAAATACATAGAACTCTATGGGGCCTTTCACATTTGGCGCCGACGCGGGAGACGTCTCACCCCCGAGAAAAAATACGCTGGCACGAGCGATAGGTTTTTTTTTTTTTTTAGGCGTCGAAAGGGCTAATTCAACGTCGACAACGAGATATTCTTGCCCCATGTGGGCGCTTAGAGGGACAATAATGAGCTCTGCCGCTGTAGTCGAAAACTCTCATTTCAACAAAGAATTTCTAAACATAGCTCTAGCTTAAGAGATTTTTAAACAAATTCTCAACAGAAAGCAATACCCGCGGTTATTTTATTGTATCGATTCCAGTATTGCTAACAAATGGTATTCTTGAAACACTGAAACACTCTGCAGCCCAGACAACATTGCTTTCACTTCTCTCAAAGCAACATTGCGTTCAAAGCAGTATTGCAAAATTCTCACAATTTCAAGAATGGGGCCCCTGAACCCTAAAAGTAAATTATCAATCTCCCTCATTCGATGAGAACATAATATGAAAAGTAAGGTAACTACAACCGAGTGAACCCATCCGGCATTTTGGGGTAGATAAAGTTGATATTTAGTGGGTACTGGGTAGAAGGGGTGCATGGAAGTGGAAGTACTACGTATTGTCCCACGAGGCCTTCGAGGCGAGCCCAAGGTGACTAAACTTTACTATAGGTGCAGCAGATTTCTCCCTGCCTATCGGACGTCACCACCAGTCCCTTGCTCACGATTGCTCACCCTAAAGCAGCAGAGCAAGTTAATTTTGAAATTGAAGTTTATGATTTCTCCTTATGATGCCGAAGATCTGCGGCACCTATAGAACGTTTAGTCACCTTAATCGAGCCCAAAATATTCTCTAGAATTTACACCTCAACTGAATTCTATTGGTCGAAAGGCAGTCGCTAAGCAAGTGAGTCAGCAGGGTTTCCTAGGAAGTTATTTGTGAACAAGAAATTTATGATAATTTTATTTACCCATATTGCCGTGAGTTTGAATGAACGGCAGCATAATATAAATGTATTTTTTATCCTACTCGATGTGAAAACGCGTGCTTTCATGATTCGCAACTGTCATGAAAATACGATTTTCATGTCTAGGCATGAAAATTTTTGCCGAAATTTGTCACCAAGATGCGCTTCGGATAGCTATCGCATTTTGTTTCCTAATCTTGCAGGGGTTTTTCTCGTTGCCAGGCAACAAACCTCTCCACACTCCTCGACACCGACCGACTTTCCCACTCACTGAGGCGTTGTTGTTTGTCTAGATGCACTTTTATTTTGTACTTTTTCAAGTACAGGGGGCTTATTCTCTAACTCCGAAGCAATAGCTTTTTCGAAGTCATATGTTTATTTCATTGATTTTCTTCAAACAAATGAATGAAATAAACACATGGCTAGCGAAAAAAATATTGCTTGTTGTTAGAGAATAGGCCCTCAGATGGGCAAACGTTTTCTTTTATTCCACCTTCCAGTTTCAAACTCAATACTAAGTTATTAATTTTTCCCCCTTCTTTCGTAGGATAAAAAACAATGTGTACGCCACGGTAGAAATACGTATTCTGGGCCTCGAAAAATGGTCAGCCTCGACCGAGTCTCGGCCCGGAAAAGTACGCCTTTCATGCCTAGGTGTACAATATACTATTTCCCGGACAGGCTGTTTTGGGAACAACTTCTTTTATTTTTCAATCCCCCCGAAAATGTATTGCAAAATTTCTACATCGCTTTGAGAGGGTCATTCCCCCACGCATAGGTTGATTGATTCTTCAAATCAGCGAATAGAGCACAATGTGTAGTGCCCTGCTGGTGCCTTAATTTGGCTCGTTCGAAATTCAAATTGGAGAAAGTGAGAGTTCACACTACCACCCCATCAATACTTCCGGGAAATGATTTTTCCTGAGTTTCCCGGGACGGTGCACAAAATGTTAAGGGTGGTGCCTTGTGGTGCCCTGCGGGTGCCTTAATTTGGCTCATTCGAAATTTAAATTGGAGAAATCGGGGGGCTATCCCCCCATTAACCATTTTGGGAAATCATTTTTCTGGGTTCCCCGGGGTGGTGCACACAATGTTAAGGGTGGTGCCTTGTGGTGCCCTGCGGGTGGGTTAATTCGGCTCATTCGAAATTGACATTGGATAAAGTGAGGGCTCCTTCTACCACCCCATCTATCATTCAGGAAAATTATTTTTCTGAGTTTTCCGGGGTGGTGCACAAAATGTTAAGGGTGGTGCCTCGTGGTGCCCTGCGGGTGCCTTAATTTGGCTCATTCGAAACTTAAATTGGAGAAATTGGGGGCTACCCCCCCCCCCCATTAACCATTTTGGGAAATCATTTTTCTGGGTTCCCCGGGGTGGTGCACAAAATGTTAAGGGTGGTGCCTTGTGGTGCCCTGCGGGTGCCTTAATTTGGCTCATTCGAAATTCAAATTGGAGAAATCGGGGGGCTGACATGAAGTTAGCCCCCCAAAAGAAAAGTAGTGTTTTCACCGTTTTCCGAGTTGGTGCACTAGTCAAATTTGGTGGTGCCCTGTGGTGCACTTCGGGTGCCTTCGTTTGGGACGAACGCAATCGCGGGGGGCTACTTTGGGGGGCTAACTTCAGTGAGGTGTCGATCTACATCACCGAGGACCCGCTCAAGATCACTGTACGGCGGGTGTAGCATCGCTCCACTGGAATTTCGCTTGTTGCGTTCAATATCATGAAAATCCGTGCTATAAGGCGATTTGTAGAGGCACAATTAAGCGGCTAAATAAGGGAAGGGGTTGTTTAAAAGCAAATATTTATGCTTCACCGACATTACTAAGCGGTCATATACCCGGGGGGGGGGGATGAAAATCGCTCGGAAAATCCCCTAACTCAAACTCGGATAAAATAGCCAGATAAACCCCACCCCCATCCCTTTCCCTACAGAATGACCCATTTTTACCCCCTTGGTTGAAACTATGACTATTTTCCTATCACCCTGCGAGATTTTTTCAGCTTGTGCTGAGCCCCCCCCCCCCCACCATTCCTGCTTACTACAATGTTTCATCATCATAGAACACAAACAAGAACTTACCCGTATATTCTTCATTGATTGAGTTGCTTTCGTCAACTGAAGAATAGTTTCTAGTAAACGTAGCAATTAATTTCTCTCTCTCTTCACTGTTTTGTTCGTCCTTCATTCTTGATTTAATGTCCAACAATAAAATGAACAACAAATTAACAAACAACACGATTAACATTAATTAAAACATGTTCACTCTCTTCAAAAAGGCGAAATTCACACCTTTCTACAGTCTTAGACCAATATTAAAACGAAACGTTTGGTTGGATTATTTGTTAGTTGTAAATGAATTAAGTTAAAACGATTAATTGTTCCGGAAAAGAGAGCTGAAACTAAAGTGGTGTTGGCTATAAATTGACGCCACCCTACGCGTATATCTTATCGACAGAAAATTTTCCTAAAATATATTTGTCTCGTTCAAGTTCGAGGAATGAATTTTCACGCTAAAGCGATATTAGAGCCTATTATTGCATTTTACATAATATTGTCAGATTTGTTTGATATTGATAATTTTTAACGGGTAACAACCGTTTTGGTATACCTTTTGCTGGCAAAGGTCACCCGCTCAAGGGGCTTTGATTTCTTTATTTTCTTATTTACTTATCATCAATCAATAAGATTATTGGCGATTATGAAACTCTAAAGGTCAATACAGACTACTCGGACGTGACGTGGGAACACGCATTCCCACGTGTGATACAAAATTCCATAAAAGGCTTTTTTATTTGTTTACGTTCAAATTGCTCTGACAAGCATCATCCCACGTGTTCCCAGGCCACGTCCGGACAATGTGAACGTAAACAAACAAAACCCTTTTCTGGAATTTTGTGCCACACGTGGGACAGCGTGTTTCCACGTCACGCCCGAATAGTCTGAATCGACCTTAAAAGAGAGTTATCTCTTGTGAATTTAATCGAACGATGCTAGGGAATTTTTAGAATATCAAATTATGTAATGATTTAGTGGTAGGGGAGGTCCTTAGTTTTTAAAAAGGACGTCATCGGCCTGCATTTCACCCCAGTGACCTTTCTCGAGCCTCCCATGCGTCGGCATCAGTTCATTCGGCCTCATATTTTTTGAATAAATTTCACCTACAAAAATCTTTTAAGTAAACAAAAACATTTTTCATCCGCGTTAATATGATACGCTCGTTGGTTTTGAAATCCCTGGCCCCCTGCCAATGGAGTGCAGCAGGTAGAAAAGGACTGACGTCGAAGGTGATGATTGATAAAGAAAAACGGTTCTCGCCTGGGATTTATGAGTCTGTTCCCGCTGTCATAACCAAGGGAAAAGGTACAGAATTTTAAATTAATAAAACGATGTTATTTGAATTTTTTGTTGTTATTGTCCGGTGGGTTAGGGTCAACCGTTTGGGATGTCGAAGGCAAGGAGTATCTGGATTTTCTGGGGGGTTTTGCCGTGCTCAATACGGGACACTGTCACCCAAAAATCATTGCAACTCTGGTAGAGCAGGCGAGCAAATTACATCACACGTCGAGGGCTTTTTTAAACAGCGAACTTCCCGAGTTTTGCGAATTCGCTTCGAATTATTTTAATTACGACAAAGTATTGCCGATGAACACGGGTATGCCGAACATTTCATTGTTTTCGAGCACAAAAAAAATTGACGTTTTTTTTTGTTTTTTTTAATGCAAAGGCGTTGAAGCCTGCGACACTGCAGTGAAAATCGCCAGACGATGGGGCTACATCAAAAAGGGCATACCGCGAGACCAAGCGATCGTTGTGTTTGTCTCAGGTAATTTCTGGGGTCGATCCCTGTCGGCCATTTCCACGTCTCAAACGCCGGTTATGTTCGACAAGTTTGGTCCTTTCATTCCCGGTTTTGTCGTCATCCCCTACGATGACACCAATGCTCTTAAGGTTTGACTAATTCCCCCCCCCCCTCTCACCGATCTGTTATAAACAAGCTGAACAAAAAAAAAATGCCTCAAACAGGAGATTCTGGCGAATAACAACGTGTGCGCCTTTATGGCGGAGCCCATACAAGGCGAGTCGGGTGTCGTCGTCCCCAGGGATGGTTACTTGACTGATGTACGGAAGCTATGCACGGAACATAACGTACTGTGGATCGCCGATGAAATACAGACCGGTTTGGGTAGGACTGGAGAGCTTCTCGCCGTAAACCACGAAGCTGTGAAACCCGACCTGCTCGTACTGGGCAAGGGTCTGGCAGGAGGGGTTATCCCAGTGAGGTTTCTCCATATTTTTTTTTTTTTTAAAGCGGATCGTCCGGAATTTTTTGACAATAATTTTTTTCCGGTTAGATGTCGGCAGTTCTTGGAAATAACGAAGTGATGGAAGTCATGACAGCTGGCACTCACGGTTCGACGTTCGGTGGAAATCCACTGGCCAGCCGACTTGCGATTCGCTGCCTTGAGGTTATCAGAGAGGAATGTTTAGTGGACAACTCTCGTAAACTCGGGGAGTATTTCAGGCAAGAGCTCGTCAAAAGGCTCTCGATTGACGTTGTAGAGAAAGTTCGAGGAAAAGGGCTGATGAATGCGATTGTTCTCCATGAAGGTACCTCCCCCCTCCCCTAGTGCCCGTCCCTTTGTATTGATCTATCGATGGTTTAATGGTATTTTTGATTACTCAGAAGCGGGAAAAGCCAAGGACCTTGTGCACATTATGAAGGAAAAAGGACTTTTGACTAAACCATGCAGTGACAAGGTCATCAGGTTTACGCCACCGTTAGTAGTGAGCCACACGGAGGTATCCAGGGCGCTGGATATAATTGCAAGTTCGGTTGAAGAATTCAAAAATAAAAAATAAGAGTTTTTCGCCTGTTTTTTTTATTCGCCCTACGATTTTCTTCACTCCTCCTAAACGGGCTAGGGCACTGGGCGTCAACTCTCTTGGGCGTGCCAGGCCGGCCCAGATTGTGAAACCCCTGCCCCTCCTCGCATGACGGTAAAAAACGATTCACGGTGTTTATATTTCATTCTTATAACAAAAAAAAAAATCAACAAAATAAAAAGACTAGATGTCAATAATTGACGGTCAAGAACACAATGGCCGCTAGAAGCATGAATAGTGGCGCTAATGGTTTCACCAATTTTTCACCCCGGCTTGGCAAAATGGCTGAGGGAGAAAACGAATCATTTAAACAATTAATTATAGCGTTCGATTCAACAAAACGACTAACCTTTTTCTGATTTTACACAGTCATCCCCCTTTCTTTCAAAGCTTTCGCTGCATCTACAAAATCCTCCAATGCAGTTGACTGCAGTGTCGTTTCTCGACGTTATAACGCATTCGTCCCTTTCTATGCAGGGCTCGTGTAGTTCTAAAAAAAAAAAAAAAAATCGTGTAGAGAGAAGGGGAACATTACAAAGAAAAATATAGACACTTACTGGCTGTTTTGAGACACCTTCCGTTTTTAACGTGAGTCCCCGATTCACAGACACACTCTTGAGTCGAAGAGTCACAGTAGGCGTTACGTAAATTTTCGGCGCATTGACTCGACTCAATGCAGGGTTGTCCGAGTTCGTTCGCAACTGAAAATCGTGAGTACAAAATTTTTGTGTTTCCTTGAGAGTGGGGGGAACGGGGGGGAGGGAAGCAGTGGCGGACCAAAGAGCATGGGGGCCTTCGACTCAGTGTCGTGGCCCGGGGTCTTGATGGCGCTGCGAGATGCTGGTGTCCCAAACGACATCTTTAGGGTGATCGCCTCGTACTTCGAGTCGAGGGAGGTGCGGCTCCGCTACGGTAGTGAGGAGGTGCGGGAACCTCTCACCAGAGGTTGCCCGCAGGGGTCGGTTCTCTCGGCTGCTTTGTGGAACCTTCTCTTTGCCGCCCTTTTGTGGCTTTTGCAGGGGGAGGGTTTCGAGGGAGTGGCGTACGTGGACGACCTTGCGGTTGTTGTCGCGGCGCGCTCCCGGGACGAGGCCGGTCGGGAGATCGATCGGCTGTTGCGGGGCGTGGACGAATGGTGCGGGGCGGTCAAACTGGCTCTCGCGGTGCCGAAGACCCAAATGGTCCTAATGCGGGGTCGTCTCTCGCAGGGTAGCCCCCTGGTGGTGCGCTATCGGGGATCACGCCTTGTGGGGGAACGGCAGGGCCGCTACCTAGGGGTCGAGATTAACCCGGGGAGGACAGCGACCCCGCAGCTAGAGGCGGTTGCGGGGAAGCTGGAGAGGACCTTTGCCCTCTTTAGGTCGGTGGGGGGCAACGTATGGGGCACGAACTTCCACTGCCGAGCTCGTTACTTCAGGGCGGTATTCATACCTACCCTGCTGTACGGTGCAACGTGGTGGTGGCACCGGCCCACGAAAGCTCAGAGGGCGAAGGTCCTCAGCTTGCAGCGGCAGGCCTTGGTAAGGGTGACCATGGCGTACCGGACTGTCAGTTCCGACGCGCTTCAGGTGCTGGCGGGGATACCTCCTGCGGACCTCCTGCTCGACGCATGGGTTCACGGGCGCCGCCTGGTTCAGGGAAACTTGGACCGGGTACGGTGCCGTGAAGATTGGGCAGAGCGCCTCGGTCTCTTGGCCGAGGAGTGGGGGGCCGCATGGGGCCTCCGCCTCCTTGACGACCTAGTCGTTGAGGCTTGGCAGGCGCGTTGGACTTACAGTTCAACGGGTAGGCGTACATTCGGGTTCGTGCCCGACGTTCGGACGAGACTGGCAGCGGCCAAGTGGTTCACCCTTGAGCACGCTGCCATGCAAATCCTGACTGGACACGGCTCGTTTAACGCCAAGTTGTGGTTCTTCCGGCGGCGGGACTCTCCAACATGCCCTTGTGGTGTCGAGGAGGAGACCGCCGACCATGTGCTTCGTCGCTGCAGCCTCCACGGGGATCTGCGGCGGGCGACATGGGGGAGTGGAGGCCCGCCGGGAGACGCGGCTCTTGTCCGAGACCGGCGGGCGTATGGCCGCCTCCTGGCCTTCTCCCGCTCCTGGCTGGAGCGAAGAGGGCTGGGACCGGCCATGCTTGAGTAGGGTTCCCTACTCGGGCAACCCGGGCAGGGTTCTCTTCCCTGTCCGGTTTCGGTCCATGGCGGAAGCCAGCATCCTCAGCTCAAAGGACCCACCTCCGCGTGGTCTCTCTCGGGCACGGCTGGCTGGCCAGCAGCCGTGGCTAACGGGTTGAGCTGAGCGATGGGACCGACTCTGTTGCGGTATCCGGGCCAAAGATGGGGTACAGGCCAGGTAAAGGCCTGCAAAAAGGTCTAGGTACTGGCCACATCTTAAGGAGTTCCGCAGAGAGAGAGAGAGAGAGATCGGCTGTTGCGAGGCGTGGACGAATGGTGCGGGGCGGTCAAACTGGCTCTCGCGGTGCCGAAGACCCAAATGGTCCTAATGCGGGGTCGTCTCTCGCAGGGTAGCCCCCTGGTGGTGCGCTATCGGGGATCACGCCTTGTGGGGGAACGGCAGGGCCGCTACCTAGGGGTCGAGATTAACCCGGGGAGGACAGCGACCCCGCAGCTAGAGGCGGTTGCGGGGAAGCTGGAGAGGACCTTTGCCCTCTTTAGGTCGGTGGGGGGCAACGTATGGGGCACGAAGTTCCACTGCCGAGCTCGTTACTTCAGGGCGGTATTCATACCTACCCTGCTGTACGGTGCAACGTGGTGGTGGCACCGGCCCACGAAAGCTCAGAGGGCGAAGGTCCTCAGCTTGCAGCGGCAGGCCTTGGTAAGGGTGACCATGGCGTACCGGACTGTCAGTTCCGACGCGCTTCAGGTGCTGGCGGGGATACCTCCTGCGGACCTCCTGCTCGACGCATGGGTTCACGGGCGCCGCCTGGTTCAGGGAAACTTGGACCGGGTACGGTGCCGTGAAGATTGGGCAGAGCGCCTCGGTCTCTTGGCCGAGGAGTGGGGGGCCGCATGGGGCCTCCGCCTCCTTGACGACCTAGTCGTTGAGGCTTGGCAGGCGCGTTGGACTTACAGTTCAACGGGTAGGCGTACATTCGGGTTCGTGCCCGACGTTCGGACGAGACTGGCAGCGGCCAAGTGGTTCACCCTTGAGCACGCTGCCATGCAAATCCTGACTGGACACGGCTCGTTTAACGCCAAGTTGTGGTTCTTCCGGCGGCGGGACTCTCCAACATGCCCTTGTGGTGTCGAGGAGGAGACCGCCGACCATGTGCTTCGTCGCTGCAGCCTCCACGGGGATCTGCGGCGGGCGACATGGGGGAGTGGAGGCCCGCCGGGAGACGCGGCTCTTGTCCGAGACCGGCGGGCGTATGGCCGCCTCCTGACCTTCTCCCGCTCCTGGCTGGAGCGAAGAGGGCTGGGACCGGCCATGCTTGAGTAGGGTTCCCTACTCGGGCAACCCGGGCAGGGTTCTCTTCCCTGTCCGGTTTCGGTCCATGGCGGAAGCCAGCATCCTCAGCTCAAAGGACCCACCTCCGCGTGGTCTCTCTCGGGCACGGCTGGCTGGCCAGCAGCCGTGGCTAACGGGTTGAGCTGAGCGATGGGGCCGACTCTGTTGCGGTATCCGGGCCAAAGATGGGGTACAGGCCAGGTAAAGGCCTGCAAAAAGGTCTAGGTACTGGCCACATCTTGCGGAGTTCCGCAGAGAGAGAGAGAGAGAGAGGAACAAAGAGCATTTAGCAGTGGCGGATCTATAAGGATTTCATATTGGGAGGGGTTCTACCATGAATCTCTCTCTACTTTTCTTGAGTTTCAGCCGCAAATGTGTCTCTACAGGAACCGTGAATCGGTGTTTACTCAATTTTAGCCGTGAATTTGAGGATTTTTTTTTTCAATCTTATCCGCGATTTATCGTTTTTCTCTATTTCAGCAGCGAATAAGCGCTCCTTATATACGCACACCCACGACGGCCGTGCATGCATGAGCTCTTTATCTAAATTTTAAACGGAAATTAGCGGTTTGCCTCAGTTTTAGCAACGAGCAACGAGTTCCCCACGTCACTATTCTAACGTTTTTCTGAGTCATCCGAATTAGCGTTTTTTATTTTCGCTGAGAATTATTTCTGAATTTTAGCTGTGAATTATTCCTTAATTTCACCCCTTTTAATCAATTTCAGCTCCGAGTTTGAGGAATGTCCTCATAATCCGTGAATTGACGTTTTTCTCCGAACGTTCGAACGTTAGCCGCGAATTAACGCATTTTCTCCATTTCAGCCGAGAATTACCGGTCAGAGGATCAGTTTTAGTCGTGAACAAGCGAGATTTCTGAATGTATCCGTGAATTAGCGTTTTTTTTTTTTTTCAATTTTAGCTTCACATGCCGTGAATTAGCGCTATATCTCATATTTGCCGCGAATTATATTCCCAATGTTAGCGTTGGATTATTTCTTAATTTTAGCCGCGAATCACCGCATTCGTCAATCTTAGCTGTAAATTAGCGCATTTTCTCGAATTGGTCGGCGAATAATTAGCATCTTTCTCCGTTCAAGCTGATGATAAGCGCTTTTTGGCAAAATTAGACAGTAGTTTAACATTTCATTATCATTATTTTAGCTGCAAATGAGTGTTCTACATCAATTTTAGGCGGGAATTAGCGGTTTGTCTCAGTTTTAGCAGTGAATAAGCGGGTTTTTGATGACATTGTGTCCGTGAATTAGCTTTTTTCTTAATTTTTGCCGCGATGCAAGCGCTTTATCCCAATTTTAGTCGATAATTTATTTCTCAAAGTCACCTGCGAATTATCGCGTTTCCTTAATTTTACCCGCGTGAATTATAGCGGATTTTCTCAAATTGACCCGCGAATTGGAGTATTTTTCTATTTTAGCTGCGAATGAGCGTTTTACTTTAATTCTAGGCGGAAATTTAGCAGATTTTTTCCGTTTCAGGCGCGAATTAGGTGGTTTTCTCAATTTTAGCTTTGAAACAGCGATTTGTCTCAATTTCAGTTCCGTTGTTGCTTCGAGAAATAACGAATTAGCGTTTTTGAGCCTGCTGAGCGATGGACAACTGCAGCTTTTTCTCAATTTTATAGCGGCGAATTAGCGCCTTTTCTCAATTATCGCCGGACAATAGTGTTTTTTTTTTTTCATTTTTAGCCACGAATTAGTGATTTAATTAGTTTTATAGGACCGGACCCGGAGGTGTGTGGTAGCTTCCGCGTACTTCCCGGGGGACGCTGAGGTGACGCCGCCGGAGGAGCTGATTGTGGGTTGTGATGCGAATGCTCATCATACCATCTGGGGAAGTACAGATGTCAACGCCAGGGGTGAGTCACTCTTTCAATTTTTGATGACGCATGACCTGGTGGTGGTAAATCAGGGCTCGATCCCTACTTTCGTGACAAGTGCGAGGAGTGAGGTCCTGGATGTTACTCTGGCTAGCCAGTTTTTGGCAAATAGTGTCAGAGATTGGAAAGTAATGTCAGAAACATCAATGTCTGACCATAGGCTGATTTCGTTTGAGGTCGAGTTTCCTAGGGTTAGAAGTACAGAGTATCGGAATCCTAAGAACGCGGATTGGGAGGTCTTTAAGGGGCATCTTGAACAGGAGTTGTCTGAGATGGACCTGGACATTCAGTGCCACGCCGATCTCGATAGGGTGGTGGAGGCGATCAATTCAGCGGTCCTCAGTGCGTATGAGGAAAGCTGTCCTGTTAAGGTGAAGAAGGGGAACAGGGAAGTCCCTTGGTGGAACAATGAGCTGGAGATGCTCAGAAGAGAAACGAGGAGGCTTTACAATAGGGCCAGATCACGTGGGGAGTGGGAGGCTTAAAGGCACTCCCTCGCGGAGTACAACAAGGCCCTTAGGAAAGCAAAGCGGGCCACGTGGAGGACCTTCTGTGAGGGGATGGAGAATGTGTCCGTTATGGGCAGACTACAGAGGGTCCTGTCCAAAGAGAGCCCGGGCCAAATTGGTCTAATAAAAAAGGCAGATGGGGCGTATACCGAGAGCGCTAAAGAGACCCTGGAGGTCCTCCTGCGAAGTCATTTTCCTGATTCCAGGGATGCAGGGGCCTCAGATGTTCAGGGCGAAGTGGTGGCTGACTGCCAGCCAGCAAATAACGCAATATGGGGCGCATCGGGGAAATTGTTTACGCCCGCGAAAATTAAATGGGCTATCGGCTCATTTAAGCCCTATAAATCCCCTGGGCCGGACGGGATATTCCCGGTCATGCTACAGCGTGGCCTGAGGTCCTGGAGCCGCGTCTCAGAAGGATATTTAGGGCAAGTTATGCATTATCGTATATACCGAAGGCATGGAGGGAGGTCAGGGTTGTGTTCATTCCTAAGTCGGGAGCAAACTCCTCGGCCCAGGCAAAGGCGTACCGACCCATAAGCCTCATGTCCTTCCTCCTTAAAACAATGGAAAAGGTAATTGGCCTGGATATCAAGGACGGTTGCCTTAAAATTAAACCAATCCAGAGGGGCAGCATGCCTACCAGGCGGGCAAGTCTACTGAGATCGCCCTAAACGAACTGGTGGGTAAGGTTGAGAAATCTCTGGAGGCGAAAGAAACTGCGCTGGGCTGCTTCCTGGACATAGGTGGTGCTTTTGATAACACCACCTATGAAATGGAATGCCGCGTCGTGACTTCGGAGCTGGGAGGGGAGACTGTTTCCGTGTTGCCCTCAAGGGGGTGTCCCCAGGGGGGTGTGCTCTCTCCTTTGCTCTGGTTGCTCGTGGTGGACGAGCTTCTCGCTATCCTAAAGGAACAGGGTTATGAGGTAGTTGGTTACGCGGATGACCTTGCGATTCTAGTTAGGGGCAAATTTGATGATACCATATCCAGTAGGATGCAGGGTGCCCTTAACATAGTGCAGCGATGGTGCAGCAGGCATGGTCTCAGGGTTAACCCTGAGAAGACCACCCTTGTTGCGTTTACCAGGCGGAGGAACCTGGCACTAAAGGTAGTTCGACTGAATGGAGAAGTGTTGAAAGTAGGAAAAGAAGTCAAGTACCTTGGAGTTACCCTGGATCAGGGGCTCAAATGGACCTCGCATATCAAGAGGGTGCTGAATAAGGCCACGTTCGCATTGTGGGCTGGTCGGAAAATGTTTGGCAAAACATGGGGTCTAAGGCCAAAAATGGTGTTGTGGCTGTATACAGCCGTTTTTGGGCCTATCGTCACCTATGGCTCACTCCTATGGTGGCAGAAGACGAAACAAGGGACAGTCCAGGCCTTGCTGAGTAAGTTGCAGCGCCAGGCCTGTCTTGGAGTAACGGGTGCATGCGTATGTGCAGGCGACCGCATATATGGCGGCGGTGAGACTGCTGCGGGCGGAGTACGTGAAGCGGGGTGTCCAGGTTGGGCACTTGCGTGTTCTGGAGGAAGTTGCATGTAGTGAGGCGGCTGAAGTCGTTACGGATCTCATGCATGTGAGGATGGATTTTGAAAAACCCTTTAAGGTCGACATAGGCAACCGCGACCTTTGGGATAAGGGTTTGCCGAGGTTTAAGCCCGGCACGCAAGGATGGGGGTGCTGGCATTGGGGTCTTTGGCCCCAGGCTTCAGCATTGGGAGTCCCTTGGGACGACCGCCACCATCTTTCAGGCGGAGATCTATGCTATAGAAGCCTGTGCGCGGAAGATTAGTGAGAGGGGTCTCCGGAAAGCGAAGATCTTTATCCTGTCAGACAGCCAGGCGGCTCTTAAAACCCTAGGCTCAAGCGTCGTGAATTCGAAGCTAGTTTGGGGATGTCTTGAAGCTGTTACGGGTGCCGGGTCACAAGGGGTTTGATGGGAATGAAATGGCTGATCAACTCGCGAAGAGAGGATCAGAGATGCCTTATGTGGGCCCGGAGCCAAGTATCGGGGTCACGAAGTCCTTCACGAAGAGGCAGGTGCAGGCGTGGTTGGACGAGAGGCATCGTGAACACTGGGTTAGACAACCAGGTCTCAGGCAGGCCAAGCTCTTTGTCACTCCAAAGGGACGATCGGAGAAGGGGCCTGATCTCTCTGAGCCGAGGAGACCTTAGAATCTTGGTGGGACTGCTAACGGGACACTGTGCCCTTCGATATACACTCAGACTAATGGAGAAGTCTGACGCGGACATTTGCAGATTTTGCGACCTGGCCGTGGAAACAGCAGAGCACGTACTGTGTGAGTGCCAGGCTCTGGGGCGGTTACGCTTTCTACATCTTGGAAATGATGTGCTTCAACCGGAGGACATCTCCAGGATGGCTACGGGAAATATCCTCAACTTCGTTAAGGAGTGGTGGTGGAGGACGCTTGAAAACTAGCGTCTTTCTTGGCAGGGCAACCTGAGGGGACACCACAATAGATCTTATAGGTCGAGTTTGGTAGGAGATAGTTTCTTCTGGGCTTCCCTCCCCGTTTAATAATAACAATAATAATAATAAAAAAAATAGTTTTATACTATGAGCAAGCTCTTTTACGCTATTTCAGCCACAAATTTTAGTGCTTTTCCCCGGATACTTGCCCCAAGACTAGCACATTAGAACGTCTTCTAAATGTTTTCCATCGTTTAAAGACCTATAGAAACTGGGGATTAGCGTATTTTCTCTGTTTTGTCGGCGAGGTTGTCTTCAGATATCTCTAATTTCTGTATTTTTCCTACTTTAATTGGCAAATGAGCGCTTGTTCTCAATATTTGCCGTTAATGAACGCTTTAAAACCTAGTACAGTAAGTACAGACCCTGAATCACTAATTCATGGCAAGAATTCAAAAAACCGCTGCTAAAATAAGGGAAAAAGTCCTAATTGGCGCTTACAACTGAGAAAAACGCAGACACACTGCACAAATTGCAAAAACGCCAACTCGTGTTTACATGGAGGACCCTTTGTGACTTATACGGATCAGAAAAGAGCTTATTCATGAATAGAAAAGCATAAAATCTCTAACCCGCTACTAAAACCTGGAAAAAGCGGTACTAATTCACGGCTAAAATGACGAAAATGGATTCTCAATTACAGCTAAAATTGATGAAAAAAACGCTAATTCGTGGCTATTAAGAAAAAGCGCCAGATCATGTCCGAAATTGAAAAAAAAAAAAAAAAAAAAAAAAACATTTTTGTGGTTTCTCGAATCAAATTCAAGAACAAAATTGAGAAAAATAGCTACCTTGTTCAAGATGTATGGAGACTCTTTTACGGCTAAAATTGATTAAAAAAATCGCTGATTCACAGCTTAGCTTGAAAAATTACTAATTCCTGTGCAAAAATCGAGAAAATACCAAAACACGGTTTCAGGAGGGAACTTATAATTTAACGGAGTTTCAATTCATGGCTATAAGTGATAAAATGCGTTGATTCGCGGCTATAATTGAAAAAAAGAAGGCTTATTAGCCGTTAAAATATCTAAATCACGGTGGCTAGTTCACGCCCAAAATTTTAAAAAAACGCTTTGTGGCAAAATTGAGATAAAGCGCTGATTTTATCGGTTAAACAGCTGAAATTTAAAGAAACAAAAACGCTAACTCGTTGCTGATTATTGAAAAAATTTACAATTTACAACGCACCCCCAAACATTTTCTCTGTACGTTTTAACATGTCTAGATTCGATTTAAATATAATAAGTCCGTACGCCGTCCGGGCCATATCTTGCCCTAGGATTGCTCGAAAAATCTCGTTCTTTCGCACATAGATTCCATTTGGGATCTAAGTTTGGTCCTAACATCTGATCAGTTTGATCAACAAACTCGTTGGTTTTTATGGGCCAAAAGTTGGTCTAAAATGGGGATTTTCAATGGTTTTGAGATCATATAGGGGTGTGGGGTGTCGATTTTCGTGTTATTTCAAGCCGGATCTGGCTACATTCACGAATAATAAACTCACGTGTAAAAGTTACATCGTTTTCCCCCAGTCAGTTACTTTATAAATCTGTCAGATCAGACGCGAAATTGGCAATGCTATTACTCTGGAGTCAAGGAATTCGACAAAACCCTATGACAATGCAAAATACTGTCATTTTTGGCCGTTTTTTTTGCAGTTTTTGCCCTCATAAGCTAAATTCCACGAAATTTATCTCTAGAAACATAGTTTTCTCTTCAAGAATGACCATTTTCCGTAGGGTAATCTTGTTAAAACTGACACTTTTCCATTGAAACAGACATAGAAGGAGGGAAACTGACTATTTCGATCTTGAACCTGACTATTCAAACAGAGTCCGATTGGATTGACTGTAAAACGGGTATTTTAGCCCAGAAAACCGCAAATTTGGCAATAGTGTTGGATTTGCTCCCAATAACCGTCAAACTAGGCGCTTGATCCCGTGACACGAGTTTTGCACTCGCTTTAGTGAGGGAGACCCTTGTGGACCTAAATAAAATGGTCTTGAGTTGTTTTAATCCGATTTTGGGCGGACTGCCCCTCTCGCCCACGCTTGGCTTGTGGGGGGGGGGGGCTTTGAGGGAAAGGAGGAAAAGAAAAAAACCTGGTAAACAGTGCTGGCCTTTTTCGTCCTCCACATAGCCCAACTGACAGACACACTCCCGTAGACATCGAGAATTCATGACCGAGCAGTCGTCGTCAATCATGCATGGGCCTCCGATGCCTAAATTGCGAAAGAGAAAACAAAAAAAAAATTGTGTGAGAGAGGGTAATAACGTAACTACATAAAGGAAGGGAAAAGGAATTTATACCAACTACGCGAATGCAATCGGTACGTTTAGCATTCGCTCTGTATCCGGGAGGGCATACGCATCGATCGACGTCACAGTAGGAGATGATATCGGTGGATTCAACGTAGCAGTCGTTTGTGACTCTGCAAAGTTCTCCGATTTCTGTAGACAAGAAATACGCGTTAATTAAAGCGTAAGAGAAATTAAAGTGGTCGGGAGGGGGAGGGGGGCATACTGAGGTTAAGGAAGCAAAGTCCGCGGACATAGTGCGCGTTCGAACGACACTGGCACTTGCCGCTTAGGCAAGCGCTGTGCTTTCCAAACGCTACCTCGCATTGCATGTCATCGACGCATGGATCGTCTAGTACTTGGGCGCCTGGAAAACAATTATTTTCAGCTGTTGATAACAGAAAATAAAGGGTTTATTGGGTTTTTTTAAAAAATATTACAAACGTAGTAAACAATCGAAACTGGTTTTATTGACGTTCTTCGCTATGTAGTCAGACTTGCAGAGACAACGTGACTTATTGAAACATTCTGTATGCGGAATTTCGCAGTCTTGGTCGCTCGTGCATACAAAATTTGTTTCTGTAAACGTTAAAAAAAGCAAGAGCACGTTTTATTTTTCCATTTTCCCATCACCGAATTTGGAAATTTTTATTAGAGCGCTGACTGTTCAAACATTTGCATGGCATTTTTGCCCTCCGGAACCAGACTATTGGGGCCTCATAAAACAAAAATTTGGCACAGTGTCATAAAAAGTGCTTTTTATCCAAAGAAACCGAATGGTTAAGCTCACCGTAACCGTCAATTTACTCGGTGATAGATAGACACGTCCGGTGACTAATCATTGGATGGAGAGTGAATAGCTCGAAAAAAACGCTACCCGCTTGCTCATATTCTTGGGACTTGCAAAACCGCGGATGCGTCCGGAAAAGGTAAACCAGACGGAAGTTGGTTAAGAGAAATCTTTGTTTTGTACGTGGTTTAAAAATGATCCTTGAAAATTTGAAGCCGAATATCGTCGTAGGTGGTTGGCGTAAGAGGTGTGTAGTGTGGGAGAGTTCGTCTTTGTCAACATCATTAACAGGTGGCTGCGTGGAGTCCCAAGGTGAAAAACTATATTATAGGAGCTAACGCGAGAATTCAGAAGAAGCCCCCTCCCTACTCCTAGCATTTGACATTTTTCTAATTAAAACTTGACGTGTATAAGAGGACAGTGCTATTAACGAAGTGAACAGAATCAATTATAACTGTGCGTTGGGGAGTTACGAAAGGAATTAAGACAAATTTTTACGAGTTTCGTGAATGTTATTAATATTAAGTAATTAAAGACTATTTGAGTACAAACATTCAAATTGGAATTAAGACATCCCTCCCCCTCTCCATCATTTATAGTAAGGATTTCAGCCGGGGATTCGTCAATAAAAAAAACAACAAATCGTACACACTTACGCCTTGCGAGTTGTGGCGTCGAAAAAGCGACGCCAAGTACCGTCAAAACGGTCGAAAGGAGCAGGCCAATCTGAGCACGACCGGCAATCATTACTAAAAACCTTCCCTACTTGACATTTTTATTGTAATTTTTTTTTTTTTTCCTGGACCTCTCCTATTAAAACCACTTGAATTTTGTACTTATCATTAAAACGACGTAACTACATGGCTCACAACAGTTCGCGTTTTCATTTCAATGGAAGCGAGATTACCTCGAAGACCGCCCTGAGAAGTTCGACTGACTGAAAAATTGTAAGGAGAACGAAAAAGAAAAAAAAAAAAGAAAGAAAACGAAAAGAAATGGAATGAAAAACAGATTAAAAAGTGAGATAGTGAAGTATGTACTGAAACGAACGGAACGGAGAAGGGAGTCAAGCCAGAGAAAGAGTGGGATCACGGGAGTACGGAGAAATTATTTTAATTTTTTGGGCCAATTATGCTCCGTCAGCCGAGAAGTGTGTCTAGTTACGGCTTCCTAAGGAAGAAAAGGTTGAAAAAATTGTTGCATTTATGTCTCTGGGAGCCTCATTGTTCAATAAAACGGGGTTTCGTCCATATTTCTCTCTCTCGGAGGAAATGGGGGAATAACAATGACCTTTTTTAGAGCACTTGAAAGAGTAATAAAGGAGCAGTTTTAACAACCAATTTTCATCATTGATTTTATGGGAAGTGGGTGACGTGCGAAGGGAGGGGGTTTCAAGTAGGAAAAAGCAACTGTACCGTGTCCAAGACACAAGTGGAGGGGGGGGGGGAATAGCCACCCTTTCTAGTTTTTCCGTCCTCCAGCCGTGTCCAGAATTGTGGTTCCTCCAACAATTATGGACGAAGCTGGCTGGTTGAATAGATACCGATTCCGACATTTTCCTATCGGCTTACCCAAGTAATTTCAATAAACTGGAAATACTACGCCCGCACTTCAATCAAGCACTGTCGATTGCTCATAATACCGAAGACCCGCAAAACGATTCTGTACGGAAGGACGCGCTTGGCACGTCCCAGGCAAACTGGAAGAGCTGTGTGCTGTGAGAGTTGACATTTTCAGGGAACCTCATGTGCAGTTTTGAGCAAACATTTTCAACATTGATTGCGATCCGTCAAACAATCATTCTAAACGAAAGAAACTCTCCCACGATGACAAAGGTCAGCCTTTCTTCACGGCTAATCCCTTCAGTCCGTTATCAATGGTTGATGAACAAAATTCATCTATGCCAGTAGATGCCGAGAGAAATGACAACATTGAAAGACCTCCACCTATCTACCTGCATAACGTTCAAGATATGAATGCACTACTGAATCAGATTAACTCAACAAATCTCGGAAAATTCACTTATCGAACCATTGATAATAAAGTTAAATTGAATTTCGACAGTATTGAAGGATACCGCAAAATGATCGATTACCTTGGAAAAACTGACAAAGCCGAGTATCATACCTTTCAATTGCGAAAAGAAAAGGCATTCGAGGTCCACACCACACGTCAGATACTGAAGTGATGATGGAAGAATTGAAATCAATGGGATACCAACCAATACGAATGAGCCCTGTAATTCACCCGGCCACTAAACGTCCCCTATCCATGTTCTTTCTAGATCTTCAACCATCAGAAAAGAGCGCAGAAATCTATAAAGTAAACCGCCTTTATTACAGTGTGGTCAAAATTGAGCCCCCAAAACCTCGCAAAAACATTGTGCAATGCCTAAAATGTCAAGAATATGGGCACACTAAAAACTATTGCCATAAATCTCCCAAATGCGTCAAGTGTGACGAACCCCACGAAACCAAACAGTGTTCAAAACCAAATGGCATACTACCCGTTTGTGTCAACTGTAAAGGCTCGCATACGGCTAATTATCGAGGATGTCCTGTTGCCACCAGACTTCAAAAATTTAACAACAATAATCGTATTCCAGATATGGCTATTAAACCCATACCATCCCAGCCACAAGTCAATCCCGTATCACCCCACCCTCAAGTCAATGCCATAACGTTCCCCCCATTGATTCCGAAGCGTGTTGAAGCTCATACCAGAACCTTTTCCCAAACGCTTTCTGATCGTTCATCACAATCAACCAATAAGTTAGATGAGCTCATATCTAGAATTGACACATTGCTGTCAGTTATTCAACCAGTTCTACAAATGTGAGCCAATTATCAAACCATGAATCCAACAACTACACATAGTCCGCTGAAAATAGTCACATGGAATTGCCAAGGTATTGTGGTAAGATTTTACCACGACGTGGGGAGTCTTACCCTGTGGAGAGGCTGTTAGGAGAGGAGTAATGAAATGTAGACTTAATTGTGCTTAACTTCTTTTATTTAAACGTTATTTTCGAAATCTTCCTCTAGCTACGAATAATGACTTGAAATTTAAATCACCATCAAATAATTAATGAAACGAAACGACTTAAAAAGAACACAATGAATTTACGATAATAAATTGATCTAGTATTTTATTCAAGAATGTTCACTGGTTCCCCAGGACATGAGAAAAACGGGGTTATCGAAAGGAGAACAGACAGTACTCACTGATCAGTAATGGGTTTCGGTTCAGAATCGGTCCAACGTGTTAATGTACGGCGGATGACGAGGAAGGGCGCAATAGTACGCGCCGACGAAACTTGGACGAGAACTGGAGAAGGACTGCGTAAAATTACACACCGACGAAACTTGGAGACTTGGATGAGACAAGACGAGTACTGCGTAAAACACGCACTGACGAATACTGGGGGAGGACTGCGTAAAAGTACGCACGACGAACTTGGAGGAGACAAGACGAGTATTGCGTAAAACACGCACTGACGAGTACTGGAGAGGGCTGCGTAAAAGTACGCGCCGACGAAACGACGAAGTTTGGAGAAGACAAGACGAGTATTGCGTAAAACACGCACTGACGAGTACTGGAGAGGGCTGCGTAAAAGTACGCACCGACGAAACGACGAAGTTTGGAGAAGACAAGACGAGTATTGCGTAAAACACGCACTGACGAGTACTGGAGAGGGCTGCGTAAAAGTACGCACCGACGAAACGACGAAGTTTGGAGAAGACAAGACGAGTATTGCGTAAAACACGCACTGACGGTCACAACGAGGATACTAACACACCGCGAGAACTGAATGAGACTGCGTAGACGTACACACTGGCAACACGACGAGGACGACAACACACAGCGAGAACTGAACGAGACTGCGCAAGCGTACGCACTGGCAACACGACGAGAATGACAACACACAGCGAGGACTGAACGAGACTGCGCAAGCGTACGCACTGGCAACACGACGAGAATGACAACACACAGCGAGGACTGAACGAGACTGCGTAAACTTGCACCACTCGCTGACAAACTGCTCGTTTACACGTACCGACTTGTTGAACCAATTTTCCCTACCACCGGGAATCTCAAGGGCGTATGGAGTCTTCACTACTCTCCAAGACGGTCTACGAGCAACTGTCTGCTTTTTTGGTTTGGTTGGGTGAGGTAAAGGTTAGAATGGAAAAGTCATCGAGGAGTGGTGGGGAGATTTTAAGAGGGGTGTGAACATTCTTCCTTCTCAGAATTAATTAGAGATTAACGAATTTGACTGCCTGATAATTAACTAGTTTATTACGAAGTTGTTATATCTAAAATATAGTTCCTTTTGGGACTTCTGTCTCCCCTTATATTATTATAAACTACTGAACTCAAATCGAATCCTATAAACTACAACTAATTCTTTTGTATAAACTTATAACTAATAACATATATCCAAAAAGAGGGGGGGGGCCGTGACCCTTCACAGTATCAACAATAAATACCATGAGCTAGACCATTTTTTAAAAACTCATGAAATCGACATTCTATTGGCTACTGAAACTAAATTAGCTCCTCACATTAATTTTAGTATTGCGGGTTATTCAATTTATAGAGCAGACCATCCCAGTGGCAGGAGGAAAGGAGGGTCTGCCATTTTCATTCGGACACCGATAAGTCACAATCCCCTTCCACCGATCGAGGAAGAGGAAATTCAGATAGCTCGAGTGAGCATCAAATTAAACACGAGTTACTATCAAGTTTGCTCTTATTACTCCGCTCCTGTGTACCGATTACTACCAGTTCATTACTGGGGGGTTTTTCATGAGCTTGGAAGTTCGTTCTTGCTCGGCGGCGATTTCAACGCAAAGCATCCTAGATGGGGCTCAAATGTGACAAATCCACGAGGACGGATTCTATATGATATAGGATTTCAACACAATTTGCAATTTATATATCCCATAAGTCCCACTCACCAGCCGGCACAAGGGCAAGTTCCCGACGTTCTGGATATATTCATATGCAAAAATATGATCAATTTATGTTCAAACGCCTCCGTAATACATGAGTTGAGTTCCGACCATTACCCGGTGATGATGACTATCAATGCTCATCATGATAGACGCCAATCATATACAGGACTGATAAAACTGCCATTCGACTGGGAAAAATACAAGTCCACTCTAGAAGAGCTAATAAATCCAAATATACCCCTGAAAACAACAACAGACCTTGATAAAGCTGTAAGCTACCTAACCCGTTCAGTACAACAAGCTGCAACAATCGCTCACCAGCCGCGACAAAATTCATCTTCCACACCAAAACCTGTGTCATGGCCATCTCATATCACCCAGCTACATTCTGTAAAGAAACGCTGTAGAGATTTATGGGAGCGAACTAAATACCAGCCTCACAAAACAGCATATAACAGAGCTACTGAAGACCTCAAGAAAGCTCTAAGAGAACATAGAGAACGAAATGTTCACTCCGAACTTGAACAATTGAGCAGCGAGGACGGGTCCTTATGGAGGAAGACTAAGGTGTTGACCAAAAGAAGAGAGAATATACCCCCACTCAAAATTAATAACAGCTGGTTAACTACACCTGAACAAAAAGTAGAAGCTTTTGCGAACAGCTTGTTCAGCCAATTCTCCCCTCATCCTCGCAACGCGATGCAGCCTTTTGCCAGTCAGTTGAAGATGGTTTGAACGAACCTCTCCAATTGTCACCTCTTCCTCCTCTCTTCAAGCCCTCGCAAGTTCGAGACGCCATCTCCCGATCTCCTACGAAGAAAGCACCAGGAGAAGACCAAATAGTCCAGCCACTTCTAAAAGCACTCCCCAGGAAAGCACTTGTTCTACTCACCCAAATTTACAATGCCATCATCCGAATAGCTCATTTTCCATCAAACTGGAAACATGCAATGATCATAATGATCCCTAAACCCGGCAAGAATCATCGCAGTATTGATGGATATAGACCCATTAGCTTACTATCGCTCTTCTCCAAAGTGTTCGAAAGGTTACTGCTGCCAAGAATGCTTCAATTTCTCGAACCCTTACTGCCTTCCACACAGATTGGATTTCGTTCCAGCCTCTCATGTCCTCAACAGCTCCATCGAGTTGTGGATACCATACTAAAAACGTATGAAGAAAAGCAGGTTTGCATGGGTCTATACATCGACAACGAGAAGGCCTTTGATAAGGTTTGGCATAGTGGGTTGCTTTTTAAAATAAAACCCCATCTTCCAGACACCTACTATCGGATTATTCAGTCCTATTTATCAGGGAGATCCTACGCAGTTACCTATGGAGGAGTCAAATCACAGTCCCATATTATCAATGCTGGAGTGCCGCAAGGAAGTGTGGTGGGTCCATTTTTGTATCTTTTTTATGCGCATGACTTCCCCAGCGACCCAGCTGTCATCACTGCCATGTTTGCCGACGATGTCGGAGTCCTAGCCAAGAGTGATTCCTGCGAACAGTCAAGCCGAACACTGCAAGAGCACATCCGTCTGATCGAAGACTGGGCAAACCACTGGCGAGTGAAGGTCAATCCCTCTAAGTCCACTCTTGTCAAGTTCACGTACCGAAGAATATTGACTCACCATCAAATCGTGATGCACGGAACTGACGTACCCGAGTCAGACCATGTTCGATATCTGGGGCTAATTCTTGACAAGAGACTAACTTGGCACGAGCATATAACCTCTGTCATTAAGAAAGCTCGAACGAGGATGCACATTCTTATGCCGCTACTCACCAGCTCAGCTCTAGCCCTTTCCACCAAGCGTCTGATGTATTTAGCTTCATAAGGCCAATTTGGCAATATGGATGTCAAATATGGGGATCTGCATCAGACATTCAAATAAAAAAGATACAAACCCTTCAGACTAGAATCCTCAGGATAATCACCAAAGCACCATGGTACGTTCACTCTGATATGGATATACCACTGGTAGTCCAGGTACTCAAGGAAACCAGCCGTCGATACTTTGACTCACTCCAATCCCACCACAATACGGAACTCCAGCAATTATTGGAAAACCAACCACCAGCTCGAGACCAAAGAAGACTCAAAAGAAAACGAACAGTTGACATAATCAGCTGAAACTTCTGTGATTTGTGACATTAAGCCTGTGATAAACTAACTGTTATAACTGCCCCATTATTTATATTTATTGTTGAACATTATTATCATTCACTCCTTTCATTTGTGAAGTATATCAGCACTTGTTCCTATTAATAAGAGGCGTATCAGTGGATACATACCTCTTCACACGTTACATGTGAATTAGAATTGCATGTTCTACTAATAATATTGTTAGCAAAACTGAAATGTACACAGTACAAATAAAGTTATCATTATTTAATAATAAAAAAAAAAAAAAAAAAAAAAAAAAAAAAAAAAAAAAAAACATTTTCGGACTGGGGTGGGTCTAAAGAGTGAGCCCCCGACCCTCCCCCTATCGTCACACAATACACGGGGGTGACATTTCCCTCAAAAACGTGCATTCCGAGGCAGGGGCGTAGGTACGGGGGGGATAGTGGTGATAGATCCCCCCCCCCCCCGAGCTACAAGTATACGAACAAAGGAGCACTAGTACTCATTTCCAAAAATGAGCGTTTCACGTTGAAGTTAGGTTTAGCAGATTTTCTGGACTTAAAAAGCAGCCCGAAAAGGTCCGAGTACGTCCAGCTTTTTTCCTTGGACTTCGGACCCAACGCAGTAGTGTACCGAGGTACCGGGGGGGGGGGTTCGTCCCGGACCCTCTATCAGACAAAAATCGGTAATATTCGTGGCTATAGCTGCTAAAAAGCGCTGATTCGTGGTCTCGCGATGCAACTTCCAGACTGAAATTAAGACAAAAATCGCTGACTCGCAGTACGTAGAGGCCACTATTCGAATAAATTGTGGAAGTCAACGCGAAAGTGTTGTATACGGCAAACCCCGCGGTTAAAGTTGAGAAGACACGCTATAATACTGACAAATAAAAGACGCTTTCAGGTTAAAATTCGACAAAAATGGCAAATTCACAACTGAAATGGCGTAAAATCGCCCATTCGCGTACGAAAAAGAGGAATAGGATGCTGAATGGCCGCAAAATTAGGACAAAACGCTATTTCACAGCTGAAATTGGGGAAAATCGCTAATTTTGCAATTTTGCAGATATAAAGTTGTGGAAAAACGTTAATTCGCGTCGTGAAATTTATAATTTAAAAATGATGATTTTTTGTCAGTAATGGATGGATAGATGTAAATTTTTTGGTTTGAAAAAAAAAATTACATTTATAATTTAAATTCGCACCTTCTGAAGGCATTTTTGTGACTAAAATTCAGAAAACTGGCAAATTCATGCGTGGCTAAAGTATAATGTTAAAAGATTCGCTAATTCACGGCTAGAACTGAAAAGAAGCAATAATCTATACCTATAAAAGTTATATAGTTTTGCTAATGTGGTGGGAAAATGTGAAAAACCGCTAATTTTGCGGGTAACATGTAGAAAATAAAATAATCAGCCTGGCAAAATTAAGAGAAAGGTTAATTTTAAGCCTAAAAATTGAGAAAATTGCTAATTTGCGGCTAAAAATGGGAAAAATCGTCAATTTACATCTAAAATTGCGCCAAACGCCAATTTGGTGACTGAAATTGAGAAAATTCGCTAATTCACAGGTATAAAACGCTACGACGCGTCGTCGCTGCAATAAAAAAAATTCGCGGTTGAAATTGAGAAAAATTCTTATTTGCACCAAAAACTGAATATACGCCAATTTGCGGATTCTGAAGGCAACTTTTCAAGCTGAAATTGAAAAAAAAAAAGCGCCAATTTATGGCAATAGACGAAGAAACCGTCGCCAGTAAACTGATAAAAATCGCTCATGTATTGCGTATGGTGAACCAAAAAAATCCTAATTCGTGAAAAGTCCCCCTATTTTGCGGCTAATATTGTGGAAAACACTTAAGAAAGACGTTAATTTCCAGCTAAAACTGAGAAAAGTGCTAATCCCCTGGTAAAAAAAATTTTAAAAATCGGTAATATGCTGCTAAAATTGAGGACAATGCCAAAACTCTTGGATAATTAAGAAACTTCGCTCACGGGATAAAAACGATATTTTGCTGCTAAAGTTGAGAAAATGCGCGAATTCATGGCTATGGGAGGGGGTGGGGCAAAATCGCTTATCTGCGACTGTAATTGAGAAGAACGATACACTCGGCCAAAAAAGCGCTAATTTGCGGGTAGAGTCCAAAATTCGCCCATAACTGAGAGATTTGAGGCCTATGATGAAGCCAGTGAGATGTCCAGATTCAAGAGTGTGCTGGCTGGGTGGAATGATGACTAACATGTGAAATTACCCCCCCCCCTCGCCACACCCTTACGAGATTTCAATCTAATTCCTATCTACGCCACTGTTCCGAGGGAACAATAAGTGTTCCTATTCATAAAAAAAAACGTCCAGATCAGCGCGCTAGTAGCATAAAATGGTGTGATTTGTAAGTTTGCATGCTTTAGCCCTTCGAGAACCTTGCAATTTCTTGGCTCTTATGCCAGTGGCGTGTCCCGAGGGGGGCGATAGCATACAAAAATCGCCGTTTTTAGTTGCGGTTGCGAAATCCCAGCAATACGAAGGATGTTCATTACAACACCCGTCCCCCGCCGGTCCATAGTAGGCTGCGGCCTGCCGGAAGGATTTATAGGTAAGCCCCTGTCTTATGCTTTGGCACTACGAAAGGGAGCTACGAGTCGTGTCATACGGCTTATTTCGTAAATCACCGGCACAGCTCAGTGGCAAGATGCGTGAAGTGCGTTGGGATGAATAAGTGGGGGGGTAGGCCGAGGGGGGAGTTGGCCGTCAGTCGCGATCCCAAGAAATACAATTGGAAACTTATGCAAATCCTCGGATATTGAGCCCCGAAACTTGCAATTTCCCAAATATTGAGCCAGAAAACTCCTTAATTTCCGCCACGACTTAGCGCTTTATCCCAATTTTAGCTGTTAACTTAAAGTTTCTTTTCCAAACTTTTAGCCGCAGGGCTTGCCCCAAGATCAGCTCAACAGCGAGCATTTCTCAGCCGTTCAAGGACCTAAAGAAAAACCGAAGGTTAGCGTTTTTATTTTTCAATTAAGCTGCAAAATTGCCTTCAGATACACGAATTACATAGTGATTTTTCCTCAATTATAGCGGAAAATTCGCGTTTTTGTTCATCCATTGTTGATACTTCGTGTCTTAGGCCGTTTTTACACTTGAGATTCCGGTATCCGATTCCCGGGATACTAAAAATACACTACAGTCAAGCCGCTCCTTCACACTTAGATTCCGGAATCGCACACTTTTAGTATCCGATATAAGTGATATAACAGAATCTTAAGTGTGAATGAAGCCGTATTGTATTTTTAGTATCCTCGATTCGGGAATCGGATACCCCTTAGGGTCAGTTAGGGACTTATAGGGTAGAGGTCAACTACTCGGGCGAAACGTCGGAACACGTGGTTATGATACGATGCATGTCAGAGCAATGTGAACGTAAACAAACAAAAGCCTATACTGGAATTTTATGTATCACACGACGTGGGAGTGCATGTTGCCTCGACGCAGAGGCGGACCTCGCTATCCCACGGGTGGAGCGGAGTGGCCGAAACCGCAAGGACAACGGCGACTTTTGGTCTTTTGGTTGGAAAAATCTGTTTTTATTTTCCGATTCCCCGTGATGAGAAACCCTTGTATACGAGGTTTCGTCCATTTCTATTTTTTGGCCAGTTTTACCAAAAATCCCCCGCTGCTAAATTGGTCAATTTTCTCAAAGTTTTCCGATCTGCGCCAAAAGCCATTTATGAGTCCCTAGGGCAATGCTGAAATGACGAATACCCGGGGTTTCAGCGAGGACGTCTCTAAGGGGGCATCAGCCCCCCTCAAAGTGGCTAATAATGAGCCGTTTTTTGGACCATTCTTCAACTTGCTTCGACTTTAGCTGTACGCAGATTATGACTCCCTATCCGACCATGCTGAATTGAGCGAACTGCAGGCGGTTCAGTCCAAATATCCCCTAAGATGGCGTCAGCTTCAGCTCTCCCCTCAAAGTGACCAAAGGTTGTCAATTTTGTCGGAATACGTTATAATGTTTAAAAAGGACGCTTAGCCTTGAAATGTTATCACGAGAAACTTCACAGACCTGTCAATACTTCATTAAAAAATAATTATTATGGAAATAACACTAATTTACATGCGAATGAGGCAGCTTTGTGGTTGAAAAAAAGTGAAGTTCGGTACTGGCGGCCAAGGCGGTCACGTAGCAGTGGCGGCGGAACCGGGGGGCAGGGTGGGCGGCCGCCCCCCCCCCCCCCGGAATTTAGTCTGGGGGGGCGTCGCCCCCCCAGGCTTCAATGCCAATCTTCTATCCCGAATACTGCACCCAGAGTTCTTATTCGAGGACCAAGCGACCGTCACTCAGATCGAAAACCCTGGATCATTTGCGAGAAGATGAAAAATAGCAATGCCTAGAACATTCGCCCCCCCCCATCATTCACTTTTCTGCAGACTTTTTGTTAGGTATATTATTGATTCTTCTTCTACACTTTACCCCTGCCATCTGGCAAAGGAGGGCGATCCACCTATCGGCCACCCTCCCCGGAGAGGGTTTTAGCCCAAATTCAAGCAATTATGAAGCACAGGCGTAGCAAGGGGCATGCGGCGTGTGCGGTGCGCACCGGGCATCTCTACCCTGGGGGCATCAAACCCGCTGTTTTGTTATGCGATCACCGCTACCCAGTGGCGGAACAACACTTGTCCGTGGCCCGGGGCGGAAATCTCTAGGAGGCCCTTTAGTCTCTAATTAAACCGTAAATATACTTTTTTGCAGCTTTGAAGTATATATTTTCCTCAATTTTAGCCACGAAATTGCCTCTAAAGTGCGTTTTCTCAATTTTTTCCGCGAATTAGCTCATTTTCTCATTTTTAGCTGCGAATCGGCGCTTTTTACAAGCTCTTACCGTGAAGTTGCCTTAAGAATCCGCAAATTAGGTAGCGTTTAAGTGCTCTTTCCCAATTTTATCCGCAAATTAGCAATTTTTCTAAATTTAAGCCGTAAATTCGCGCTTTTCTCCATTACAAAAAAAAACCATTCGTGTTTTTCTCTATTTATTACCCTCGAATTAGCGCTTTTTCACAGTTTCAGCCGCTTGAATTAGCGCTTTTTCTCAATTTTATTCCCAAAGTTCCCCAAGAATGTGCAAGTTGGGGTATTCTCAATTTCAGCTGTGAATTAGCCTTTTTACCCCAATTTAGCAGTGAATGGGCACATTTTTTAATTATAATTATAGCAATTTTTCTCGATTTTATTTGCAAAATTGAAATGTTTTGTACCTTAGTTGTGAATTAAAGTTTTCCTCCACTTTTAGACGCAAATTCGCGTTTTTCTCTATTTCACGCCGTGAATCGCAGCGCTTTTTCTCAATTTCAGTCCCAGCCCCGAGAATCCGTGAGTTTGCGTTTTCTGTGAATTCGCGCTTTTTCCCAATGTTTAAAGCTGCCAAATTGTAACACTTTATCATAATAGCGTGTTTCTCTATTTTTAAGCCCTGTTCACACGATGCAATGTTTGAAGCTTAATTGCATGCTGGATTTTTAAAAACATCCGGTCACTACCAAGGAACATATGTTTTTAAAAAACCAGCACGCAATATAACTTCAAACATTGCATCGTGTGAACAGGGCTTTAGACTCGAATTCGCGTTGTTATCTTTTTTTTCCTTGAATTAGCGTTTTTCTCATCTTTAGCGCGTGAATTAGCGCTTTTCAACTTCAGCCTTAAAGTTGCCCCTAAGAATTGGCGAATTGGCGTTTTCTCTCATTTTCAGCTGTGAATTAGCGTTTTGTTTCTCAATTTTAGCAGTAAATTAGCACATTTTCTTAATTTTAGCTACGATTTTTAGCGTTTTTTCTCGATTTTATCCGTAAAATCGTAATTTTTCATACCTTAGCTGAGTTTTCCTCCACTTTTATCTACACGCGAATTCGCGTTTTTGACTATTTCACCCGTGAATTAGCGCTTTTTCTAAATTTTAGTCCCAATGTTGCCCCGAGAATCCTTGAGTTGGCGTTTCTCCCTTTTAGCTGTGAATTTGCGCTTGTTCTAAATTTTGAAAGTTGCTAAATTGTAGCACTTTATCACAATTTTAGCTGCGTAAATTAGCGCTTTTTCCTAATTTCGCCCCAACAATTCGTGATTTTGCGTTATCTCAATGTCAGCTGTGAACTAGCTAGCGCTTTTTCTTAATATTAACAGCCATAAATTTCAGCAATTTTTCTCAATTTCAGCCGCGAATCAGCGTTTTACTCACTTTTACAAGCGAGTTTAGCCATTCGTTTTCATCTTATCTACTTGAAAATCCCGATTTTTCATCTTCAAGCTATTCAGGGGCCCCCATCCGAACCCCGGATCCGGATTTCTAGTTATGCCCCTACCTGCATTCCCACACTTTGCTGTTTTTTATTTGAGTACGAATGATTATCGTTTATTATTTAAAACGAATACTTGCCATATTCTTGTGGCAAAAAAACAACTAAGAAATCAATAATAGTATATGTATACGCAGGAGCTAAAGTCGTGGCTCTAAAACGCCGTAAAATTTGCCGCGGTACATTACATTACAAGCCCGGCGGGCGAGGCGTGGTAAATCCCCTTCCTACGAGTGATGTACGACTTTTTTCACGCGACAGCAAGGAAATGATAAAACTGACTTTGACAAATTGACGGAACTGACTACTAGGACGGAAAATATTTTCTGGACTAGTGCAGAAAATTTCTCGAATGTCACTGTGCGGTAATGGTCAATTTCCCAGACATTTTTGGGTACAGAAAATGACTACTTTCGGAGCATGTCGCTTGAAAAATACTTTAGTTCCTAGGCATGAAAAGAGACACTTTTGGGACTCATTTGCGGCCGTAAAATTCGGTTTTAGTATCATGTGGGATAAAAATAAAATATTATTAGTCAAAAACCTATCAAGAATCAGGCCGTTGTATACCACATTCAAATCATTCCCTAAATGCTGAAAATTCAAGACTATTGGGCACCTCCATACAATACCTTGCCTCCTCTATTTACTTAAAATTGAGAACTACACTACACTTCACCTTCTATTGATGAAAACTAAGGAAGTGATGGTAGTGTAGTGTATGGTGGGGAAGGGAAGGGGGGAAGCGCCTTAATTTTCGCCCCCCCTGAACCAAAATACTTCCGCCGCCACTATCACGTAGCAGAAAAACACTTTCCTTATTCGACCTCGATAATTTTACAGTCGCTTGACTAAATCAGGTAGTCATTTCCCCAAAAAATCTCGGTATTTACTCTCCTAATAGAAGATAGTTTGATCAAAATGCGTTTTCAGGTATGAATTGCACTGTTTCGGACAAAATAATTAGATTCTAAGGTGAGATTGGCTAATCGTCAGGACGCTGCAGAGGCCAAACTGGCGTTTAAGAGGGGATATCGTTTGAACTCTTCTCAACTTCCAAGGGAGGTCAATGGCCAGAGCCTGATAGGCAGTTTCTAGGGCGTTTCAGACTAGTTTTTCTGATTCGAAAATTGACCCCTAAGGCGGGCTGGATCGGCGTTCCGGTTGTGTCCGGGTCGTCGCCCACAGCCCAGTCACTGTCACCAACCTCGGTGAGTTGCCGCGGAATGTGCCACAGGTGGGACATGCCAGTCGAAGTTTTGACACCATGGGCAAACAAAAATCGGGGGTTGTCGTGAGTTCGGAACAAAGGATAGAGATAGGGGGCGGGGCACCCCTAGCCTGTAACTAAAACGTGAAATTCGCCCGCACCTTTGAAGCATCATTCCTAACCCATTCACTACCTTTGAAAATCTTTGACCTACCAGGTTGCCATCGATGGTTTTCAGGGCACACAGCATCAAACAGCAATTAGTTGATGATTTGTCTCACCATAGAGCCGAACACACAGTTGGCTTAAGAGACTAAAACCTTCAGTTTTATGGAGTGGTGGGTGGGCTTTCCATAGACACAACCAAATACTGCCACGAAACCAAATTGGTCAGCTTAAGGCAAAATTTCTATTTTTCCGCTACGTAAACTACGATTCCGAGTAACCAGAAAGGGATGTACAGCTGCTAGGGTTCACCCTAACCAGAATTCGTTAAAATTCACAGTTTTATTGCCCGAATAACCAGTACAAGGCGACCGAATGCAAGTTTCAATTTGAAGCTAAATCGCCTTTTTTGAACGAATCCCTTATTTTTCGGGGGCGAAATTACCTCTCCGCCCACCCCAAAATAATAAGATTTTTAAATGAAGTTTTCAGTTCCCGGATTTGGGTGTGTAAGTGCTGTTTTTTCCTTCAAACAACAAGATTCCGGCCAAGCGTGATCAGATTTTTACCAAAATGGTTACTTCAGGGCTGATAACACTCAATTGAATTAGGGTAATGGGATGAAATTGGCCGTTTTCGGCCCGAACTTCAGTTATTCGAGGAGCTACAGAACAGGTTTTTCATGCCTAATTGCCAGTTTCTGATAAAAAAAAAGATCATTTCCGCGCCGGATATCCTAGTTTGAGGGGCCTAATTACCAGTGTTAGTTAATTACCTAGTGAATCCCTCGATCGAGAGGAGGGGGATTTCAAGTTTAAGGGCTGAAGTTATCATTCTCTGAGGGGGGGGGGGGATTGATAGTTTTTACTCATAGGAAGGCTTAACCGAACGGTACACGGGCAAAGTTGAGAGTTTTGATGGATGACGGCCCTTTCTGTAAGCAGTCAGTATCTGGGACGAAATTGACGGTGTCCTTGTCAAGTTTAAATCTTCTGGGGGGAAACCATCCTTTTTGTAGCGGATAGTCACTTTCTAGAAGTAAATTAACGAACTCTTTCTCTACCTAGGAAGTAACCTTTTTGGTTTTGTATCGTCTGCTTTTTAGGCTAATTAACAAGTTTTTTTACAGTGGAATTCAGGCTCTGTGTCGTTTGTGGTTAAAGTGAGAGTTTTCTGACTAAATAGTCAGTCTCTGAGACGCACTTCTTTAAATCCCAAAAATTGTCGGTGGTTTCACGAGCGAATCGTCAAATTTTTGAATATTCGCCATTTTTAGACAAATACTCAGTTGTTGGGGCTTCTTGAAGCGTTTTTGTAGTTGGAGCTTTATTGTGGTTGAACCTTTTTGGAGTTGGAGCTTTTTTGTGGTCTGATTTGTTTTGTGGTTGGAGCTTTTCTTCATTATATGGTACTAGTACACCTGCGGCTTGGAACCTGGGATTGGAAAAAACTCTTATATTCGTGATCACTCGAAAGTGAAAAAGCGCCGAAACTTGTAATTTTGCGGCTATTTATCTGTTTTTATTGCGAATGAACGTTTTTCGTCAATTTCAGCGGTGAATTAGCTCTTTATTACTTCAATTTTAGCCACGAATTATAGCGTTTTTCAGAATTTCATTATTGAAACGTCTTTGCGAAAAATGGGGATTTTTTCGTTGGAAAATCTGTTTTTCGGGGGGAATTTCAAGATTGTTTGGGTCTTCAGGGGCTAAATGTTCAGTTTTAATGCTGATCAACAAGTTTTGAAGGGTTGAATTGATGGTTTTCGAGTAACCCTCCCCTCCCCCTTATAAGGTTTTTTTTTCTCTCTCTCTCTCTCTCTCACGATTGCTGAAGTCTCCGGTCTCGTTTCGACCCACTACCGGTGGGCCCCGGTGGTGGCTCGGACAGTGGCGGAACAACGCCTGTCGGGGCCCGCGGCGGAAATCTCTTGGAGGTCCTTTAGTCTCTAATTAAACTAGGAATATAATTTTTAGTAGCGTTGGAGAACTTGTTTTTTCCAAATTTTAGCCACGAAATTGCCTCCAAAAACTGCGTATGTGAGTTTGGTCAATTTTATCCGCGAATGAGCTCATTTTCTCATTTACAGCTGTGAATCGGCGCTTTTTAAAGCTCTTAGCCTTGAACTTGCCTTACAGAAACCGCAAATTAGGTAGCGTTTGAGTGCTCTATCCCAATTTTATCCGCAAAGTAGCAATTTTTCGAAATTTAACCTGTGAATTGGCGCTTTTCTCTATTTTAAACACCAATTCGTGTTTTTCTCTATTTATTACCCACGAATTAGCGAAGCGCTTTTCCACAGTTTTGCCCGCTTGAATTAGCGCTTTTTCTCAATTTGATTCCCAAAGTTGCCCCATGAATCACCGAGTTGGCGTTTTTTACCCAAGAATCTGTAAGTTGGCGTTTTCTCAATTTCAGCTATGAATTAGCCTTTTTACCCTCAATTTTAGAAGTGAATGAGATTATTTGCACATTTCTTAAATTTAGCTGCGAGTTTTATTGCATTTTTTCTAGATTTTATCCGTAAAATTGGAATTGTTCATACCTTAGTTATGAATTAAAGTTTTCCTCCACTTTTAGACGCAAATTAGCGTTTTTTTCTATTTCACGCCGTGAATCAGCGCTTTTTCTCAATTTTAGTCTCAGCCCCGGCAATCCGTGAGTTGGCGTTTTCTGTCAATTCGCGCTTTTTCTCAATTTTTAAAGCTGCCAAATTGTAACATTTTATCATAATAGCGATTTTCTCTAATATTTAGACTCGAATTTGCGTTGTTCCGTTTTTTATCCGTCAATTAGCGTTTTTCTCAGTTTTAGCCGCGTGAATTAGCGCTTTTTCTCAATTTCAGCCCCGAAGTTGCTCCCAAGAATCGGCGAGTTGGCGTTTTCTTATTTTCCGCTGTGGATTCGATTAGCGTTTTTTTCTTAATTTTATCAGTAAATTAGCACATTTTCCTAATTTTAGCTGCGATTTTTAGCGGGTTTTCTCGATTTTATCTGTGAAGTCGTAATTTTTCATACCTTACTTGAGTTTTCCTCAACTTCCCCCCCCCCCCCGCCCACAATGACGCCCCGAGAATTCATGAGTTAGCGTTTCCCCCTTTAAGCTGATAATTTGCGCTTTTTCTCAATTTTTAAAGCTGCTAAATTGTAGCATTTTATCACAATTTTAGCTGTGAATTAGCGTGTTTCTTGTTTTTTAAGACGCGAATTCGCGTTTTTCTTTTATTCGTCCTTGAATTAGCACTTTTCTCAGTTTTAGCTGCGTGAATTAGCGCTTTTTCCTAATTTCAGTCCCGATTCGGACCACCAAAAGTTCGTGATTTTGCGTTGTCTCAATGTCAGCTGTGAATCAGCGTTATTCTCCATTTTCACAAGCGAGTGAAAATCCATTCCATTCTCCATTCGTTCTCATCTTATCTACTTAAAAATCCCGATTTTTTTTTTTTATCTTTAAGCTATTCAGGAGCCCCATCTGACGCCACGGTACGCTAGAGGGCTCGGGGACAGTGTAAATATATGGACGACAGTTTTATTTTTTTTTAACAATTTTTTATTATTATTGTTTTATTTCGTATTTCATTCGAATGAGGCCGACAAACAGTTCAAGTGAGTAAATAGTGCGGTGTGGTCGTTATGTTACAGAAGGCAAATTTGACTCTCTCTCTCTCCCCCCCCCTCTCCCACACACTCACTCGCTCTTTGTCTCTCACTTACAACGCCGAGGCCAATTGCGCAAGAATTCGAGGAAAAATAGGATTGCTCAGAAGGCAATGCATTGCCTCTTGTGGGTTCATACACGTACTTTTTTGGCTTTTGAAAATCTTTACAAAAAAAAAAAAAATTGCGAGATAAGGGAGAGAGCACTGACAATGAGTCATTTCCGTGTTCGCAAAACTTTGGGCGTTGCGGACTCGATGAATAGACGATTAATTTTAAAAAAGGTGTATTAAATTATTAGCGTTATTTTGTAAAGCTTTTAACATTATGAAAAACAGCTGAATATGAGGACAATAATCAGGGGGATTTGGAAATAATTGGTTGCTGCTGAACTTGTTGATTTCAACCCAGCTTGTTCTATATGGGGAGAGACACAATTAAACGTGAATACAAATATATATTTTATTTAGAAAAGTACCTCGGCAAGAGACGGATAAACACACGCAGACACTGTTGACGCAATCCCGACTCGATCCGGCTTGCCGGTCCGTATGAATCATGCACTCTTCCGGGCGAGAGCAGGCTTCTCCAAGTTCTAAAGGAAAAAAAAAAAAAAAATGCAGCGTCATACGCGACCAAGTTTTCAAAAAAAGACTCGAAATAACGAACCTTTGTCGGGCAAACATTGGGTGAAGTTAAAGTCGGCGTGGTGATTTGGTTTACAATTGCAGGAGCCTTCCTCGCAAAGTGAAAAATCCCCGAGGTATTCTTGACACTGAGCGTCGTCAGAGCAGGATCCTCCCAGTTTTTTCGCGGCTAGAAAAAACAAAAACGGATCGTAGAATCCATGTCGATTGACGGGGGTGAAACTATAATCAAAATAAATACCTGGGACGCATCTGTCGTTTTCAGGGGATGGCAACATGCCGGACTTACAGGCGCACAAGTTTTGCGTACAGACTGAGTTAGGCACCGTGCAAGAGGCGTCTGCTTCGCAGTTTACTCCTAGACTGGCTTTTTTTTTGTAGAGGAAAATCAATAATTTCAAATTTCTCTTTTATTGCGATCATTAGGGTGATGGGGAGGGGGGGGGGTAATACGTACAATGAGACTGGACGCAAATCCCCTTCTTGCCCCCTGCTTGGCTCTCCATTTCAAAATATTTGGCGTCAGGCCCGCAGACACATTTTTGAGACAGACACATGACCGAACCGACGGTTTTTTCTAGGCTGATTTTACATTGAGAGTCTTCAATGCAATCGTCTCCCAGCGCTGTAGCCTCTGATTTTTTTTTTTAAAAAAAGAAAAAGTGCAAGCGAAAGTTCAACCATTTTCCTCAAAGTTTCACTCGAACTCACTGAGCAAACACTCCCGGTTATTCCAATTAACGACAAATTCCTCCGAGCACGAGCATTTACCCTCCAAACAGATGGAACCGTTTAATTTACAGTTGCTCTGAGTCGTACAGTTACTACCGATTTCTGCAAAAATTAAAAAAAAAAATTGTGACTATGACTTCATCAAAGGGGAGGGGGGCTTACTTAATTCAATCAAACCATCGTTCGACATGATACCCTCCCAGCAAACTTACCCTGAGCCGGTACGAAAGGGGACAAAATACTGAAAAAAGACCCCAATCCAGAGTCGTTGTTTTTCTCCTCGCTGGTAGTGACATTTTCCGCTCCATTACCCACGCCCTTACTATTGGTCGCGTTCGCAATTACTGACGTTGATTTGCTAGTCGTCAAAGATTTTGGTTTTGTCGTCGTCGTCGTCGTCGACGGGTGGATCGACGTGACCGTTGTCGCTGACGCCACAATCACAGCAGGAAGCGATTCATTTTTCGCCACCAGTGTAGTAGTGACGTTCTGCGCCGACGAAAAATGAATCAACGAGAGAGTTAACGTGAAGAACAAGTTTCGAAAAACCATTTTTTTTTTGAAGCCCTTCGCAAACTCTACTGCGGGGGCGTTGGCTAAAAAAAAAATTGCTTCACCTAATACCTGTCCCCCCTTCTCCTCACCACCATACATCCCTTCCCTTTTTGTTCATTCATCAAATAGAAAAACAAAATTTACTAAGATAAGGAGAGCATTACGATATAAAGATATTATTGTTCCTGTCAGAGTATACGAAGATAAGATTACCTGTAAATGCCTAACAGGCGACAAACTGCTACCTCACCCTTTTTTTGACGTTGATACATTTGGTATTTTTAATACACCCAATGATGGAACTTCCTTTTACTCATATGAACCCCCCCCCCCCGCCGCCGCCGCCCGCCACTCATCATTGAGCAAAATCGCCCTACCTTCCCCCCCCCCCTACCCGCCACCAAAAAGCCGTCCATCGCTCAAATTTAAGCGTTTTGTTTTACAATTTTACGTTGCTGCTTTCGTGTGATGATGCAGCGTGTTCAGAGAGATGGAATCAGCGAGCACAGATAAATAATAGAGGGAGCGTAAACAAAAAAAAATAGGTACACTTCCCTTTTTCTAGGAGGCCAAATAATAGGGTGAAAAAACTATTGGAAACAAGTCAAAACGTTGAAATTTGGAAACGAACTTAAATAAAAAATTGCTGCGTTTGCTGAACGGTAAAACGGAATTGACAGCTGAAAGTTTCATCTGCGGAAGATTAGCTTCAAATTAGTAAAAAAAAATTATGGGAAACCTCATTCAACACTTTTTTCTCTCCCTAAACTAGGCACTAAGAGGGGGGGGGGGAATGAGACATATCTTGCATCACATTTTCTATTAATACACTCCCTCTATTTCTTATCTGTGCTCGCTGGATGGAATGGACACAATTGAGCACCCCAGTAATCCCTAAATCCCTTTTTCAACCAGAATACCCTATTTTAACCACCGCGGATGAAACAAGTTATATTTGTACGCCTGACGAGATGACGCACACCGTCCAACGCTCCAGACAGGGGCCCTATTCCAAACAGTCGCGGGAAAATGCGGCATAGCGGGATCCAAGGACTCTGAATAAGAAATTATATTAATCCCGCCGTAACAAACACACTTGCGGAGTTCTTCTCCACGTTACCAAATAGAGCCCCTGAACTGTATTGCGGGCTTGTGGTATTGCGACAGGTCTGCAAAGCACTTCACAGAGCAAAAAAGTTTACAACTTTTATTAAAATTGACTCGCACACTACACGAAAACATTTACATAAACTAGGCCGTTGTAACTGGGTGAAAAACAGATATGATCCACTTGCGCTCCATATTGGCTCCGATGCCCGACAACTGCTGCTGGAAAAGAGAAGGAAATCGACCGAGCAGGTTCTCAATGTCGACCGGCTTGATTCCTGGGTCGATTTTCTGTATGTAGGACCATATGTAGTCGACACCGGCTCCAAATGGATGAACGTGGAGAAACATTGAGATCAGACCTGAAAAACAAGTAAACCCAAGTTGGAGAAATTCCTTGAGTTCTCTGCAGCTTTGGCCTCAAAGCCGCTCCCGAACTACTCCTTCAGCCCTGTCGCGATGGATTTCCACCACGCTAAATGCCCCTCCGCAAACCCATGGGCGTAGTTGGAGGTTTTCTAATGCTTTCACCCTCTTCTCCCCTTACACACACACAAATTTATGTTCTTATGAACGAGCTGACGGAAAGAAGCAGCCAGCGTACGTCGATGACGTTAGCGCCACTAGAAAACAGAGCTAGACAATACCTCGAAATTCAATTTACGCGTGATTCAACACTGACTTTGTTCGCTAAAGATAAAAAAAATCACGGTTATGGTTCAAGATAACACCAAATTTCCGGATTTTGCTCACAAAAAACACTTGGGTAAGTTCTGAAGGTAGTTTTTTCCGTTGATTCTTTTCCTTCGATAATTCACAAGGCAGATACTCTTCTTCCTAGTTTATCTAATTCCACGGGTCTTACTCGCTAAAAACCCGTTTCCGCTTGTCTGGAGGGCTCAATAAATAAACAATTTAAACAATTTGGCGGAATTTACTAGCTGAAACCCCAATGTCGCAGGTTTGCCGAATTCAAAAAACCAGTTTCCCGAATTCCACACATGAAAACCCATTTTCGTAGGTCTCCGCTCACAAAAAAAATACTATTTCTGTCTCACTAAAACGCTATTTTCGCGGGTCTGGCTCATTCAGGGTTGCCACAGAATGGATCGCACTGAATTCCCCCACTTTTCCCGGTTTTTCCCTTACCAGTTTCGTGAAATTCCCTGGCCAATTTCGGATAGCATTGGTAGTCTAGTCAACTAATGCCAAAAATGGGGGTCTAGACGGAAAGTCAAAACGTACAAAAAAACGCTGCGAATTATCGAACAATGCCTTATTATTTCGACTGTGGGTTTATTATTCATCGATGTAGTCAAATCCGGCTTGAAATTACATGAAAATCGACACCCCACACCCCTATGATCCCAAATCCTTTGAAAATCCCCATTTTGGACCCGCTTTTGGCCCATAAAAACCCAGGGAGTTATTTGATCAAACTGATCAGATGTTAGGACCAACTAGACCCCAAATGGAGTCTATGTGCGAAAGAACGAGTTTTTTCGAGCAATCCTAGGGCAAGATATGGCCCGGACGGCGGACGGACATTTTTTTTTTTTTTGCAGATTTGGATTCTACGCACTTTGGAACGTAAAACTACAAATTTTGAGGGGGGGTCAAAAATTTGTTTTTGCGATACGATTACAAAGACTTATTATTGAGAAATAATAAGCCAATAACTGCGGTACGTTGTTTGGTGTGCCTAGAGGTATGACATATTAAAAGTCCTTGGCCCTAGTGATTGGGCAAGGGGTGGAGAGGGAGGGGCAAAGGTCTCTTATTTTGGTTTCAGGGCTTTATCTCGGAAAGGGTTGGTTTTTTACAACATGTACGTCACACCACAGGCGTAGCAAGGGGCGTGCGGCGTGTGCGGTCCGCACCGGGCATCACTACCCTGGGGGCATCAAACCAGCTGTTATGTTATGCGATCACCGCTACCTATGAATAGGAAACAAGAACGTGAATTTGTAAGGGAACGTTTTTAGCGAAGACATTGGCCGACGGCCGCAACATTACGGCACGCCTTGCGCCTTCCTAGGAAACCCAAGCAGTAAGCAGCTAAAGCACCCCACGCAACATCGGTTGATGGGTGGGGCTAACTCATTTGAACTGAGAAGGAAGGGGTTTCACTCATAGTTCCGCATCGCTGTGTGCTTGATGATCCTCTTTTGTTCATGTCTGGGAATAGCGAGTGGATATGATCTATCGAGGATGGAATGCCTGGAACCAGGGGCGTAGCCAGCCCGTGATCAACGGGTGGGCAGCCAGCTAGGCACGGGTCCACAGTAGGGGGGGGGGCACGTCTTGAGAAAAAGTGCTCGTTCGCGGATGAAATCCAGAAAAGAACATGTTGCGGCGAAAGACTGAGGAAAAACACCCATTCAAGGCTAAAATTAAGAAATAGCGCTGATTAACGTTTAATAAATTACATTGTTCGCAGTTGAAATTGAAAAAAACACGCTAATTTGTGGTTTTGCGATGCGAAATCCAAGACGAAATTAAGAAAATGCGCTGATTCATGGTTTATAGAGCTCTTTTACAGCTAAAATTGACAAAATAAATTGCTCAATCAACGTAGAGTTGAGCAGAATCACTCATTTGCGGCTAAAATTGAGAAATAGAGGAAAAACTGTTCTTTTGCGGCTGAACTCAACAGAACGCACAATTCGCGGTTAGGCGATGCCCAGTGCTGACCGTAATTGAAATAGTAAATCAAAAATGCGTTATTTCACGGTTTTTTGAGACCTTTTCATGGCTAAAATGAAGAAAATGGGCTAGTTCAAGGTAGAATTGAGAAAAAGCACTCAGTTTCCGCTAATGTTAAGAAGAACGTCAATTCGACGCTAAAAACAGTGCTCATTCACGAGTAAAATCGGGGAAGAACTCTGTGTAACTACTCTTGAGAAAAACTGTACCCACGCCTGATGGATATGGCGTATGTGCCGACTACGGCTTTGGCGCCCTCGACTCGGCATGGCCGAGTACGGGCTCACTGATTTATTGATTGATATGTGAGCAGCTTCACTGGCGAAACTATCAGATGCACCGTTCCCCTTTCGCAGGCTTATAACAGGATCTGAAGGTTACAATCGCGTCAATTCACGGTCATCAGAGACTAAAATTGCACAGAAACGGCCACTATCCGTCAAAAAACAAATATCTGTTGGAAAACTGTCGTTTGTAGCCTTCTATTTCGGATTACATGTCGAAAAACTGAAACTTCTCCCCCCGAAAAGTGATACTTTTGGATCTAAACTTCAAATTTTAAACCTAAGGCGGTAAACAGAGCTGGCATTTCCTCTCCCACCATAAGTCTGGATGACAGAGCGGGCTAAGCACGGTTTGAGCTGGCCAAAACACACGAAATTGCCCGTAGAACCTGCGAACATGGGATTTTAGTGCGAAAAATAAGCAAAATCGGTTTCCAAATTAAGCCGACCCTCGAAATCAGTTTGTCAGCAACAAACATCCGCGAATTTTGGATTCTCAGTGAAACTGATAAGCTAAAATGTGGTCTTCTTTAGTGAGAAAAATCCGCCAAATTGGTTTTATGGAGCGAAATACAAGAAATTTGTTTTTCCGTTAGCCAAGTCAGGGAATTTTTTTTTTTTTTTCAAATCAGAGATGCTGGTTACTTAGTGAGGCAGAGCTTTGTAGTGCGCGAAATTTGGTTTTCACCACAGAAAAAAAAAAAGCGATATTGGTGTCGTATTAAAGCGAAATTTGAGGAATTGGTTCTGCTGCTGAGCAATTCTGCGAAAGTTTTATGCTGGATTTTAATCATTAAAATTGTAACTTTTTGATGGAATTTAGGGGTGGGCAGCTGCCCCACGAAATCTGCGCTTTTTATTCTAGGGGAGGGCAACTGCCCATCCCTGCCCCCCGCTCGCTACGCCCATGCCTGGAACTGTCGGTATAATTATGCTATTGAAAGAAAACACGATATTTTTTTTTGTTTTGGTTTTGGTTTTAAAAGACGAATGAACGTTAGGGGTTTTTATGGTCAAAAGTTTAACCCGAGTTTAATCCTCAGGGGGGGAGGGCATAAAAAAGAGACCCGCACCGGGCCTCACTTGCCCTTGCTACGCCACTGGCTCACACAATTTCATACATATTTTATTCTTACGGGTTTTTACCGTCTGTAGCTGTTAGTAAGAAATTTTACCTCGGAACAAGTGATATTCGAAAACAAACTTTTTTGCATCACATTTTATGGCAAAACTTTGTGGCCATCGTCTCTAATCTTAATTCCATCGAGAATAAAGTTCTAGAGAATTGAATTTATTTTAGAACTTGCCGTGTGCCACCAAAAGGGGAGACATAACTCTCCAGGAGAAAAATGTGGAAAAATAAATTACTGTAGAAAGACCAGTAGAGGTCTGAGATGGGGTCTAGTATGGACTCAAAAACAAGTGACTCGGCGTACAGCTTTAGCTGATGCCTAATTGCCTACCAAAAAATACCGCTATAGTGGATATAGTGGATAGGTAGTCTAATTCATTCATTATTTTTTGGCAGAGACTCCTCTTTTTTTGAGTAAAACTGAAATATCTCTCCTTCCTGCTGTTATTATGGTAATTTTGACGACAAATCCTAAAAGAGGACACTTTTTTCATTGTGGAACGGTCGCATCCAACGGCACAAATCATCATAAGCCTTCTAAACAGAGGGTTAAAGTTGCGTTAAATAGCGTTCTTTATATTTTCGCTAAACTATCCATCGAAAATTTGGTAGAATAAGTTCATAACGTAAGGCGCCCATTTTTGCTAAACGTTCTTCAGATGGATGCGTTTAGAATCCCTCCTACTATTTTTTTTTATAAGCATCCCGGATTTCGATGAAATCGTTTTGACATTGAAAAAGTTAGGCACGCCGGTTCAATTTTGCATCGTTGTTCACGCGGCTTCCGCTATACCATACGATCTAGGAAAAACGTGCATGGGACCTTGAAGTGGCATTTTTGTGGCCTTCAAATTGAGTCCAAGAGAATGATTAGTCAGCGCTGATGGTTTTAGAGATATTTCAGTAAAACGAACAAAATGGCCCTCAAATCCAAACTCCAGCTCAAGCACTGACAACACCCGACGTGAAATCTTCGGGAAATTTTTACACAGTGGAGGAAGGCGGGTCCGAAAGAGATTGCATGAAATATTTATCAGTTTTTCCAATTTCCAGACTTCGGGCGATTTTACTTCAGCTTTTAGTTTCCTTCTTCGATTTCTACCAAAAGACGAAGGAGGCGAAACGGCCGATCTGTGACTCGTGACGTAGTAAAGGGGTTGTGACCCCTCCCAACCCTCCGCATCATGGCTGTTATCATGTCTTGCCCCTTCTTGTCCATCCCTTCTCTTAAGTCATATTGTTTGATTTGTGGGAACCTATTGTGAAGGCCATGTAAATGCTTTTATTACGTCATCAGTCTATCTAGCCTATTTCAAATTGGTCCCGCAACCCAATAGTTTTAAAAATTAATAAAACAATATAGGGCCTGATTTTATTTGAACGGATCGGGTTTTCATGAGTTTTGGTACCCAAGCTATCACGACAGCATGATTTTGGAAAATGTGTTACTTCCTCAATGAGGAAGTATGTTATCTTAAACCATGTATGGTATAACATACGAATGTTGTACCATGTATGGTATAACATACGTATAAGTATGTTACATGTATAAGTATGTTATACCACTAGGCATCCCAAACAACGTGGCACAGACGGTTTTTGTACGTTTTGACTTTCCACCCATGGGCGTAGCCATTGGGGGGCAGTTGCCCCCCCTAGAATCAAAAACGCAGATTTCGTGGGGCAGCTGCCCACCCCTAAAAAATTCCTGATCTGGCTTTCTTGTATTCCGCTCCAGAAAACCAATTTTGCGGATTTTTCTCACTAAAAAACAACACATTTTTTGTGTTGCACAAAAAACAATCCCATTTTCGCAAGGTTCGACGCGCAATTTCGTGTGTTTGGGTTAGCTCAAATCGTGTTTAGCCCGCTGTGCCATACAGACTAATGGTGGGAGAGAAACTGCCAGCTCTGTTTACCGTCTCAGGTCTAAAACTTAAAGTTTAGCTCCAAAAGTATCACTTTCCGGTGTGAGGGAGGGGAAGAGAAGTTTCAATTTTTCTGCATAAAATCCGAAATAGAAGGCTACAAACGACAGGTTTCCAGCAGATATTTATTTTTTGACGGATAGTGACCGTTTCTGTGCAAATTTAGTCTCTGATGACCGTGAATTGACGTGATTCTAGCTTCCAGATCCTGTTAGAAGGCTGAAAAAAGGCAATGGTTCATCTGTTATTTTCGCCAGTGTATCTGCCCACAGGCGTGATGGATCCAGTTTTTCATCAAGAAGAGTTGCACAGAATCCCCCCCCCCCCACATTTAACTCATGAATGAGCACTATTTGTAGCGTCGAATTTTAATTTTAGGTGAAACTGAGTGCTTTTTCTCAATTCTACCTCGAACTATAGCCTGTTTTCTTCATTTTAACCGTAAAAAGGTCTCAAACGCATTTTTGATCTACTATTCTAATTACGACCAGCACTGGGCATCGCCTATTAACCGCGAATAAGTGCGTTCTGTCAATTTCAGCCGCAAAAGAACAGTTTTTCCTCAACGTAACCTGTGAATGAACGCTATTTCTCAATTTTAGCCACGAAAATTACACTGTAATCAACAAAAAACGGTGACAATTTTGCCAATTCATTATCCCTCGATTTTAGCCGCAAATTCGCGGCTTTAATTTCAATTCTACTTTGAGTAATTCCTCCCTTCAAATTTCAGCAGTGAAAGGGTCCACATAATACTCATGTTAACGAATTTCATTCATTTCGATACGGACATTGCATCGCGAACCTTAAAATAGGTGTTTTCTTTAATGTGCCTCAATTTTAGCCGAAAATAAGAACTTTTTAAGAAATGTGTGCGCTAAGTCGCCCTCTCTCTCGATTGTACCCGCAAACTTGCTACATAAATGTATAAAAACAGTCAATTATCACTTTTTCGCAATGTTCACCGAGATGTTGGTTTGAGAAACCACGAACTGGTGCCTTTTCTCTCAATTTTACCTGCGCGAATGAGCTCCATTTCTCAATTTTAGCCGTGAATTGGCATTTTTCCTCAATTTTAGCCGCAAATGAGCGATTTTTCTCACTTGTACATTAAACGCGCAATTTATTTTGTAAATTTTAGCCGTGAAAAGAGCACTGTAAACCGTGAGCTAGCGCATTTTCTTAATTTCGGCCCGGACTTTGGATCGCGAAACCGCAAATTGGCGTGTTTTCTCAAATTCAACCACGAACAATGAGCAGATTTATTTCTCAAGTTCAACGTGAATCAGCGCTATTTCTCAATTCTAGCCATGAATGAGTGTTTTCGCTCAGTACTAGCCGGAAAACGTCCTTTTCATGGATTTCATCCGCGAACGAGCACTTTTTCTCAAGACGTGCGCCCCCCCCCTCCCACCAACTCTGAATCCGTGTGCCTGGCTGGCTGCCCACCCCTTGAACATGGGCTGGCTACGCCCCTGTTTCCACCTAGAATCATTCATTGACTGGGCTATGGAAGAACAAAGTCAACGAGATTAAACACTCATAATATTCTGTGTGACAAGAGAGTCAAAATTCGCAACTGACAGGTCAATTGTCCGGAAGGATTCGTTTCGGACTCACAAGGCGCTTCCTGCTCGGCTCCGGGCAACTTTCACAAGCAAATCGAAAATGTCCCTACAACTTGTGATGGTTAAACCATTTGTGACTATAGTGGAAATTTTCAGAATGTAAAATTTCAGCGGCTCTTCGGCTCATAAAATCAACAATTTCGCGCATCTCACTCGCTAAAAAAAAAAAAAAATTGTGCGGGCCCTGGCACATTAAAAATCCAATTTCTCGGATTTCACTTACTATAGAACCAGTTCGGCGATTCTGGTTCGGTAATCACCAATTTCACGGGTTTCACCCGCTAAAAAAGTCATGATCGCGGACGTGGTTCACTAAATAAGCAATTTGGCCGATCAATCACCTTGAAAACCAATTTTTCCCTGATTCAAAAACAAACCCCAATTTCGCACACTTAAAACTTTATTTTCGCAGGTCTCCGCTAAAAGCAATTCTGCCCCCCCCCCCCTATTCTGTAACTCCTAACGCGTGCGTTAGCGAAATAAACAAGATTAATAATTGAAAGTAAAGCCCTGTTCACACGATGCAATGTTTGAAGCTTAATTGCACGCTGGATTTTTAAAAACATCCGGTCACTACCGAGGAACATATGTTTTTAAAAAACCAGCATGCAATATAACTTCAAACATTGCATCGTGTGAACAGGGCTTAATCAGCTGAGAAATTTCGCTAACGCACGCGCTAGGAGTTACAGAATAGGGGAGCTGGCTAACTAAATCCCAATTTCCTGGATTTTGCAGGCTCACGACAACACCAATTTCGCGGAATTTTCTTGCTGAAACCCCAACTTCGCGGATTATAGCTGCAAAGAACAGTTTCGCGTTTCTGGTTCACTAAAAAAAACAACTTCGCTGATTTTGTTCACCTAAAAATTAATTTGTCCGATTTCGCTTACTAAATAGTATATTTTGTACACCTAAGGCATACTTTTGCGAGCCGAGAAAAAAAGTGGCCATTTTTCGAGGCCCAGAGTACGCCTTTCTGCCGTGGTGCACACAAACATGATTTTTTATCCTACGCAAGAAGGGGGAAGAAAATAATAAATTATATGTAGTTGAACCAAACTCTGATGGAATTTTTTTAAAAGATTACCATATGTAAATGAACCTAATCATACGTAAAACAAATTGGTTTTATTGATTTTAAGGTTCCATTAAGGGGGCCACACTCAGTCAAGCATGTAAAGCCCCGTTCACACGATGCAATGTTTTTAGCTATATTGCATGCTGGTATTTTAAAAACATCCGGTCAGTGCCAAGGAACATATGTTTTTAAAAAACCAGCATGCAATATAGCTTTAAACATTGCATCGTGTGAACAGGGCTTAAGACGTTTAACGCCGCACCCGCACGGTCAAACTTGCCGTCAAGCTTCAACTTCAAACGCGCGCCCAAGCTTCAGCAGTGTCCCAATACCCCTTTTTCTCGTTGGTTTGACGGTTTGATGGTTTGAAACACACACACAAGATCGAATCTGTTTGCCAAACCTCATGTTTGCGAGCAAATTTTCTGGCAGAGACTGAAAACCGTCAAACGTGATGTCAAACCTTCAAACATGACTCCACACACACGGCCAAACCTGCTTGTCAAGCGAGATTGGCAAACCATGCTTGTCAAGCATGTTCGATCGTGTGTGTGGCCCGCTTTAGAATGTGGTTCTACTATAGTATTGAGTGCATCTTGACAAACGACAACGCCTCTGTGAAAAGGGAACGACATCGGTTGGCGGTGTGGTGGAGTGAGGAGAGGTGCGTTGCGTGGCTTCGAGAAGAACCCCTGCCCCGCAGGGCCGCAAATTTTGGCCAAAATGTTCATGCCTAGACATGAAAATCGTATTTTTATGACAGTTACGAGCCATGAAAGCACGCGTTTTCACATCGAGTAAGATAAAAAAAACCATTTCGCGATTCTGGGCGCAAAACGCCATTTTTCCTGGGTCTATCTCGCTAAAAAACCAAATTTCACGGGGGTTTTCTCACTGAAAAATTATTTTCGCGGGCCTGTGGTTGATTAAAACCCCAATTTCGCGGGACTCACTAAAAAACCATTTGTGCTGGCCCATCTCACCAAAAAACAATTTTTGCGATCCCGGCTCATTGCCGGAAAATGCAATTTTCGCCAGTCTATCTCGAGAAAAACCAAATTATCGCGGATTTGGCTCGAAATAAACCATTTACGCCGGTATGACTAGCTAAAAAAAAAAAATGTCCGCGGGGTAGACCCATTTCGCAGATTTTAGGCCCTGTCAAAGCTTCAATTTTTGCTTTTTCAATAAGATAATTTATGAGTTTTAGCTTGCTATCCCTCGTACCCCTGTAGGGGCGGGGGTGCATTTGAAATCTTGGCTGAGATGTGTGGCAGGAGGGGAAATTCCTGCTACTTTTGTCCCTAACATCTGAGATTTTTTCAGAGAAGGGCTTCACCTTTTCCTCAAGAGATCACGTGACTATAACTTGACTGTTTACAGGCCCGCGAGTTCCTCCTGACGAGGAACTGTTGATGGAAGGGTCCAAGTTGAGGGACTAAATTACCGCAGTTTTCAAGCCTAGGGAGTCGCAGGAGACTACAATTTCAAGTTTAGCGCCGAAAGTATGTCTTTTTAGGGAAATAAATGGCCAGTTTTTGGACAGAAAATCCGGAATAGAAGGCTGCAGAAACAGTTTCCCAGTAGAGTTGTCATCACTTGGATGGATAACAACCCTTTTTGTGCACATTCAGTTTCTGGGGATGAAAGAGTGTCTTCTTCAAACACCCCTTTGACAGCAGCATTACCCTCCCCCCCTCTCATAATATAGCCAAAATTCTGATTTCACGCACGAATATAGCACATAGTGAAAACAATTGAGCGTTCACTTACCAATTAATCGGGCGTCAGACTCGGGTAATTTGAGTCCTCCGCCAGCCTGCGGAGACGGTGAAAGGGACGACGATCCTATAGACGTGTCTTCCTTGATAATTTCAGCGGCTTGAACTTGCGCCTGAGCCTGAGCCAGTTGTCCCTCTAAATTTAAAGCTCGACTGTGTTCCTTTGTTTCATTCAGCCGTGCCTCTGTAAGGCGCTGGAATTATATGAGAAAAAATACGTAAGCGAAAGCTATTCGAGCGATTCCATTTCTTAAGGCGGCCACCTTTTGTAAATCGACGATCGTCTGTTGAGCCAGCGTCAATCGAGATTCCGTGGCGTTTAATTCGGCTTTTAACTCGCTTTTAACAAGATCAATTTCATTCTTGTACGCTTCCAACTGACAGCGCAGACTGTCGTTCTCCTCCTGTGGAGCAAAACATAAAATTAGCGTATCTCCCCCCACCCCTCTACCCACACTGTAAGTTGGTACCTTGAGACACTGAACACGATCGTCGTTAACCTTTGACTTCTTCCGGCTGCTACCCGAATAGGCTTCGTCGTCATCCGAAAAATCCATTTCGTCATCTCCACCGGAATTTAAATGTTCCTCCAACTCCACTGCTTTGATTTCCTAAATTTCGAGAAAAAAAAAATTGTAAGCAATAAAAAAAAAAGAAGCGGACAAACCGGGCGAAGCAAAGGAAAACAGTGGAGGAGGGGGAGGGAGAGTTAGTGTCATCCTTTTTTTGAAACAGTTGAAGTCACCGCAGACGTCGTTTTCGGAGCGAGTAAGAACGTTAAAATTAATAACATGCACCTGTATGAAGTCACTAGCTGTGTGCTGAAGGCGATCGATCGTTTTTTGGACGGTTAATGTTATGCGGTTTTGTTTTACCTTTTCCGGTGGGCTTGGCTGAATTTTATAATTCGAAAACTCACGATGGGGAGGGGGGGTTTCGTCGCTTGTTTTTCTTTTAAAGAAAACTCCGCCATTTTGATGAGTTGTCGAACTATGGGCAATTATTTTTGATTGCGGACTTACCTGACCCAACATAGCAAACAGTGATAGAAAGATTATTTTTTTACCGTTGGACGATTTAAGAGCAATTGGCTTATGTACATGAAAACTTTGAAAAAATGGTTTCATCCCTAATCAATCAATACAACGAGAAAAAAAATGACACGCAACAGGTAGAATACGCAGCGATGACGAACGAAGGCAGAATGAAATGGAAGGAATAAGTCAAATTTGAAGAGATGAATGGCTGAGCTGGAGACCCCCTCCCCCTACCCAGAAGTGGTTTCACCACCTATGATCTCCTCGTTCTTCAAACGTTGGAAAGGCTGGGCCTAGAAATGATGTCTTGAGGAGCTGCGCACGCGCTACTAACAACCAAAATCTCCAGAGCTTGCCGGCCGGTCGGAACAACTCGAAAACAATGAAGCGCTAGGAATAAAAAATGGTACCACCGTAGACCAGGCGTTTGACGTGGGTGAATTTCTCCAACTTCACGTCTCAACATACGGCGCGGGCGTTGCGCATACTCTTCGAAGCCCCCCCCCCCCCGTTTGGCCCCTTTTCATTGGATGCCCTTCTAACTTCAAGTACCCACGTTAGAAAAAAAATAAAAATAAAAAGACCACCTTCACGATCGGGAGGCTAAAACCACCGAAGACTCCAGCGAAGGACAGCCCACAAGGCAATAATGTAGCACACATTAAAAGTATTCTTAAAAAACAAAACAAACTACGAAACAAAAATTTTGCTGGCTCACTTACCGCGGCCTGTTTTTTCCACATTTCGATGTTCTTCCTTTGAGCCTTGGTGAAATGATCCCACACCTTCTTGTGCGAGGCGGCCGTGAACACGCGTTCAATCTGAGCGTCTGGGCATAGGACACACGCATAGGGGCTACCCTTATACCTTTCTTATTTTTTTATTTCGTTAAAAATGACTACGCAATGGCCCATTTTCTTTTAGGGGAACCTTTTTTTTTTTTAGTTTTAAAATACCATAGTTTACCATTTTTGATCATTCATGGCTAAGTTGTGATCCGTTCTGCAAGGGTCTGATTGTCCATACTATACCTGAATGTACTAGCCCGTACTTTTTATTAATTAAAATTGTTGCCTGATTAGCCCATCACCACTTTGAAAAAAAAAAAAAAGCTTTTTTGTCATCATATCTGGCCAAAATATACACTTATTACAGTCCTAGTTTGTTCACAACTTAGCCACACGTTTGATGCGTCCAGCCAATGTCTCCAAAGTTCTTAATAATTGATGCAGGGCACGAGACTAGACTTTTGTATAGGGCGGAAGAAATAGAAAGAGAGAGAGACAGAGAAAGAGAGAAGAAAAAAAGTAAAAACTCACATTGCAACAGCAGACTTTGCATTCGAGCTTTCATTAAGTCCCTGGCCTTTTGAAGTTCCTCTTCATGGACTGCCTTTTCGGTTAACAAGCGTCGAATATGGGAATTTGTGGATTGTATCATTGAGTAGAACACGCTGGCGTTTCTTTTATTGCAATCTCCTCTTTCCAACCACGTGATGACAACTTGCACGGCTTTTCCGAACGAATCCTCGGCTGGAATAAAAACTAGTTAAAACCTACTATAATTGTCACTAGAATTGTGGAAATACCTTTAATTTTATCAGAGACCGACGTAGCCTCGTGTTCAGTGTAATGCGGCACGGGTGGTGGAGACGGTACTCTCAACCTACGAACGAACATTAAAAATCCCATGTCTATGCGGGAGGGGGGGGGGGTTGAGGGATATACCTTTCTTTCTCAACTCGATCTCGATGCCTCGCTTCTCGTTGAAGTTGCCTCTGTTTGCACTCCCATTCGTACTGATCATCACGGGCCTGAGCGAAATCAACGTGCAAACGGCCCGTGTTCGCGGGATCAGTTTTATTTTCGATGCGCATTCTGTAACCTGTAGGGAGAGGGGTGAGGGTTTCAAATTATTTGAGGAATGGGGGGAGGGGAATTATATGAATTACCAGAAAAGTATAATGCTGAATCGACTGAGTGCTCGTGGGAAAATCTTATGTGGCAAAATTTCTTATTACTCAGGCGCACTGTGAGCATTTCACCGCACCGACTAAATATCTCTCTGATAACGTCCTCTGTATAAATAAAACGACAAATTCGTTTGGGAGACGTCACAGCCTAATTACGTGCGTATAATTACCGGTAGTATTTTCAGCTAATCCACCCACGAAAATCGTCTTACAGCCTGGTGGCCGCTCTCTTGTACTCGGCAAAGGAGTTCCCGGCGGTGGTGGAACAAGTGTTACGCTTTTCAACTGAATCACTTCTTTCATCAAAAGACCGGCGGCGCCGCCGCCATCCGAGCTGGTCATTTCCGTACTCGGAGACACTCCCATGCCACCCATGACTCCAAACTAAACAAACCAAAAAACAGAAAGAAAAAAAAAGAGCACGATTATTATTTATCGTTCCCTCAAAACACTCCGTTTCAACTCACCTGAGACATCATCATATTGGGGTCCATAAGTGGAACGCCCATCATTTGATACGGCACTCCGGGAAGAATGCCGGGCCACACAGTGGCGGCTGGACTACTCGAAGACATCTCAAGACCCGGTGGTTGTTGATTTTGATTCAGTTGGTCTTCGAGAAGGTTGGATCCGTTAACTAACCTTCGTTCTTTGTCTTCTCTGTGAAAGGGGTGGGAGTGAGTAGGGAGCGGGAAACATGATGAGGATAACGTCGACAGAAAAAAATAAAGGACTTACCTACTGCGATCTCTCAACTGTTCCTTGACTGTCCGCCTGTCACGCTCCCTTCTCTTGAAATTTCTGGAAGAATCGCCCCTTTCCTTGTCATCGTGGAACTGACTCGATCTTTCTTCTATGAAGTAGAGGGAGGGGAGTAATTCCCATTAAAATAACAGAAAAAAAACCCTCAATTACCATTTGAAAGAGCCATGGGAGGCTTATTTTTACTCATGTTGAACTCCAGAGGAGCGTCATTCAGTCCCGGATTGAGCAGCGACGATTGTTGCTGCGCCTGCTGCTGTTGCTGGGACTGCTGCTGTTGCTGCGACGGGCCTTGATCGGAGCTCGTTGAAATCAAGGGCATTTGAAATCCAGTGGGAATCATTCCCGCCATGGGACCAATCATACCCGCCGGGAGAACTCCACCGGGACCCATCATTCCGGCTTGCCCTTCGCAAAGAAAAAGAGGGATGAAATAAACGCTAACTAGGCCTTCAAACCCATCCCAGAGGCCTGAAAGATCCAACATTTCAGGATTCAAACCCTCTCTCGCGAGGGCCCCCGCTCTCCAGCTCCAGCATTGCCCATCAAACCTAACATGCCTATTGAGTCTTCCAAAACTGTGAAAGTAAATTTCTCAGACTAATTTTTATGCGGTGAATATACAGGGTGGAAGGGTTCAAGTGTAAAGAAAAAAAGTGGGTAAAATTATACCTCATTTGCGATCGGAAACACCCCATAAGCCCATAACCCATGGCCCAAAAATCAAAACCCTTCGAGGTATGATTTTTCTAGCATCTTTTTACGATAACATCATTTTCCTGGACAAAATGCGAGTAACTCTCTTCCCAGCTGACAGTCTACTTCTTTTGACGATGGATTCGGGAAGAACACACCTTTCCTGTCAGGACTATCTATTTTCGTCAAAAAATAACTACTTCTGTGTCCTCGGCAGCTTCTCAAAGTTTTGCGAAACAGGAATTTTTATTTTTTCAATGAAAGTCAATCACCACTTGTCCATACTAAATCTCCGCCTATCGAATTTCCATGGAGCAGAAAAACTTCTTCAATGTGTTCCTTTCCAAATTACTCATGAGCATTTGTTTAATTAATTGGCGATTTTCGGCAGAAATGATGGCGAGCCGGTCCTACGGCCACACACCTTCAGTTTTCACGGACTGCAGGTGGACTGCAGTCCATGGCCTTCAGATTAACTGAAAATGTGTGGGTAACCCCGATCGACGGCCTCACGATTGCCGTCAGTTAAACTGACAGTGTATGGGGCGCTTTAGAATGGACAAGTGGTGATTGACTTTCATTGAAAAATAATAATAAAATTTCCTGTTTCGCAAAACTTTGAGGAGCTGCCGAGGACACAGAAATAGTTATTTTTTGACGAAAATAGATAGTCCTGACAGGAAAGAGTGTCTTCTTCCCGAATCTTTCGTCAAAAGAAGTAGAATGTCAGCTGGGAAGAGAGTTACTCGCATTTAGCCCAGGAAAATGATGTTATCGTAAAAAGATGCTAGAAAAATCATATCTCGAAGGGTTTTGATTTTCGGGTCATGGGTTATGGGGTGTTTTCGATCGCAAATGAGGTCTAATTTTACCCATTTTTTTTCTTTACACCTAAACCCTTCCACCCTGTATATTACCCGGCCTTGAGGGTATGAACAAGGGGGGGGGGGTAGCCAGTCCTATGGGCGGACTCACTGGAGAAGATTTTAGATGCGCCATTGCAAAATGTATGATTCTTTAGTGAACTAGGGCCGAGAAAATGGTCCATTAGTGAGTGGAACCCGCAAAAATGGGGTTTGAATGGAAAAATCCGCTAAATTGTTTTCTTAAAGAGCGCAATCGAAGACATTGGGTTTCCCAAGAGGGAAATCTCGTAAATAAGCAAAATTAGTTTTTGAATTGGGCAAGTTTTTGTTTCAGCAATAAATAACCACGAAATTCAGTTCGAGTTTAGTGAGTGAGTGGTTTTTTTGGCGATAGTGACCTAACGTTACATGAGCACTTTTCTTAATTATTGTATCTCTGTATTGTACATGTACATCACCAATTAAATTGCATTAATTATTTAATCACTCAATAACGATTGATTTCAAGGTTTTTCATTTTATTTGAGTGGGGGAAACGTGAAAACACCAACCTCCAGGAAATGAGGACTGTACAGGCTAAAAGAGGTCCGAAACAGGAGTTTGCTACCAAAAATTGGAATGGTTCCCTCATAAATTGATTAAAAGACGCGATGGGCAACCGACTAAACAGACTGTGGGTGCTCAACAGATTTTGCCCAATTCAATCCATATTATAGCCTGTGGGGACAAAATTTCACGTTTACCGGCCAATGTGAGGCAAAATTGACAGTTTTCACACATTCGAAGGCTACACCGACAATTTACAGACATATGGGATTCAGGGGGTGAATTGTACGTTTCCACTCTGCTTCGAGGATAGAATTGGCTGCCTTTAGTCCGAAATTTCAGATTCGACGAACAACTTGACAGATTTTACGAGCCCTTTCCGTACGAAGTTTTAGGGATGACTTGGACGATGGGTCCTTGTCGTGTTATTGGTAAGAATGTCCCTTTCTGCGGCGGATAGTCACACATCGTGTGATTTTTTACGAGAGTGAAGCGGAATCAGGCATAAAATATGGCGACCCTGTAGGATTTATGCTTTTCGATGGTACCTATTTAGAAGTGGGCAGCTGACCCCACTACGGCTTGACTTTCGAGTCAAGAGAAGGGCACCTGCCCAACCCTGCTCCCATTGGAGTATGTACAACCCGATGTAAAGCGGATGGTGCGAAAGAGGGCTGAAGCAGGTGACATATCCAAGTTACCATCCTAATTAGCATCTCTCGACTGATCCTGCTCTGATCATGACGATTTCGACCTCCTGAACACCTTGTTGGTAAACAAATGGATGCCAGAGTTGTTTTGAACATGTCAATTAACCCCGCCACCCTCCATAGGTCCTTCCGACTTACGGCTCGGAAGGGGCGGCACTGACCATGACACTATTTCGCCCCAAGTGTAGTCCAATCTGTCCCACATCACACGACTAATACGACTATGATGTCTCGATTGACTAGAGCTGCGGTTCGACAAGACGAGGTCGTTCGGCCTGCAATGCTAATTATAGCGCATTGTTGGAATGCACCAAACAAGAATGAGGTTTGTGCCAAATTTACACGCGCGGCATTTACCGCTGGATTTCATCAATTTTGATCCAAAAGGATCCTGTACCATTCCAGACCAACGTTCACACACTCACTCAAGAAAATCAATAAGCTACCACTCACCCATAGCTAAGGCTGGACCGCCTTGAAAATTGAAAGCCATTTAGTTCCAATGATTTCACCAATACTGAAGAATTATTTATTTTTCATTTTTAAATCTAATCTCAGTTGATTTTTAACAATTTAACTACGACACACTCGAATCCCAACAACAATCCTAATGAAACTGGAAAAAAAAGACACCCCCAGATAACTGGGAAGTTGATATTTCAACGTCTAAAGCGAGCAGAATTGAACGGTCATTAAAAACCAGTCGAAAAGTTCCTATTCCAGGCGTTTCCCGGGAACAACTTCAAGATAATTGGTCGGAGCGAAGTTTTTGTTCAAAATGCCCTAAAAAACAAGCCAAATATTTTTGTATGTTTTCTATTAAAATTGAAGAAGAATCGCCTTATTAACTTATCACTGCGTCTTCAGTCAATCCTATCATTTTTACTATGACGTTAACTGATTAGGCCTTTTTTTGTCCCCTTATTGAGAAGTTATTCAGTCTTTAATTCATTCTCCTTCGAGAAACGATTATTATTTCTTGATTTTCTCAGTGCCTGCGAGTTGTATCTAGGCGAGAGAATAACAATAAACGTTATCCAGAAAGGTATTTTTATATTTGTTTTTCCTTTACTAAAGGAGTGCCCGACTTGGGGGACAGGCAAAAAGTAGCCAGAAACTACAAGAGACACGCAATTCAATCATGCCTTTGTCCGGTGATGAGGAAAATGAGCGGAAACCGCTTATGGAGAATGAACATCATTATTACGGTCAGGAACAACAGAGAAGTAAGTTTTTTTTTCATATCCGTTAATCTTTATCGTTCATTACGTAACAACGATGCCAATGGCAGGGTTCTTTGTTTGCTGTTTAGTGCGATGTACTTTGTCTTCCGTTTTGATTGTTTTGGATGATCGGGGCGATTTTACATTTTGTGTTCAATCCTCGAATTTTCAATTTCCTGAGTCTTCTGAATAGTCAGATCTACCCTAGCGGTTTTGTAGGGATCCATTGGGGCGTTGTGTTCTTTTAGTCTGCTTGCTGCTGGCACTGATGAAAATATGTTTCCAGAGGCTGGATCCCCATGGGGTTTAACGTCATGGCTAAGCTCCTAGTGTTTTCCAACTGCAAACTTCCACAAAGCGGCTTCATTCTATTGTTTTCGGTCACGTTTTGTTGCCAAACTTTCAACTTTTGGGTTTTTTTCATACGTAAACCCTGAGGATGGTGACTGCTGTAGCTAACGCCCACAGGGACCCCTTTAGATGGTTCACCGGTCAAATCGAGCAGGCTGAATGAAATGGGACTCTAGTACAGTAGTGTAGCTTTTCCCCCAGGATACCATTGGGGAAGGGATGTCACAACGCACAGCCTACTGTGACTCAGTCCAAAGACCGCCTCTGGCTGGCTCCTTGCCACGCCCATTCGCGCTCCTCTCCTTACTCCTCCTTGGTGGGTACAGCAACGCTCGATGTCTTATATCGACCCCGGGGCCAGACTACCAGTAGGTCCAAATAGGTGACTAACTGAGGCGTCCCCCTTTCCGGGCTGTCAGAAGCACCCAAAGCCAACTTTATTGGGGGCAGTGAGACGACAAGGATGACGCGGAGAAGATGATTACATGCAAATCCCTGCAGATCCCATTCCCTGGCATTGATAGTTATTAAGACATAGATTATTCTGTTGGAAAACCGTCAATTTAGACCCAGGATTAGAGGCTACAGGCTAAATCACTAACCCCAAATACTGACTTTTAGCCTAGGATCTTAATTTACCGACAGAGTTTGAGGTTTCGCTTCACAACATGCCAACAACAGCCAAAATAGTTAATTTTCCATACAGATGAGGAGAATGCGAGCACAGTCGCTACCGCTGAACCAGTTCTTCCTCCGTACGTCACATCCGTTGGAACTGATGAGCTACCACCCAGCTATCAAGTGACGATGCAGAATAGCGGCCCCACGGTCACTTGTCGTGTCTGTCAACAACTTATCGACACATCAGCTAAAAAAGACCAACACGTCGTCAAGTGCACCCAATGCAACGAGGCCACTGTTAGCAACTTGAGGATTTTTTTTCAAAATCATTTGCTAACTTAATTTTCTCCAAATTCGCAGCCTGTGAGAAATCCTCCGCCTGGCAAAAAATATGTTCGATGCCCGTGCAACTGTCTGTTGATATGCAAATCATCGTCGCAGCGTATCGCCTGCCCTCGGGCCAACTGCAAGCGTATCATCAATTTGTCACCGTCGCCGCTTACACCGCCCATACCGACAATTCCTGGAATGTGTAAAGTCTCGTGCGTTCACTGCCGTGACACTTTTCTGTTCAACACACTGAAGAACGCCTTGGCTCGTTGTCCTCACTGCCGCCGAGTGTAAGCCGCTGAGATCAAATCGATTTTTTTTTTTTTTTTAACTTCACATTTTGACCAGTCGCCCTTTCCCCCCCTCTCCACAGATCGTCCGTGGGACCTCAATTCGCTCGCGGTCGAGGCAAATTATTTTTAGTTTTAGCTATACTTTTAATAATTTGTGGTGCTGGTATCACAGCCGGAACTTACGCCAGCGCCTCAACAAACGGTGGGTTGATATTCGCGTACGTCGGTGAGTGAAACGCGCCCCCCCCCCTGTCCAAAGATAGCATGTCCTTACCTACTTTGTTTGTTGTTTTTTGTTCAGGTGTTTTCTCGGTGGCCGTTCTTATGCTTTCTCGCAGCATCTACTACTATACTATGAAGATCAGTACCATCGAAGGTCCCATATAAAGTAAAGAAAAACTTATTTTGAACATTCCACGACTGTAAGTAATCGAACAACACTTTTTTTTTATATCCGTAAAAAACGCAGTCCTAAGGACTTATTAGCCTGGAATTGTTTAAGGATCGCGGAAAGAATATCATTATATGTGATAGGTAAGTTAAGCTGTTGTTTTGTACTGAGATTAAATTTAAATTTATGTATGTATATTCAAAAAATTCGTTAGAATGTATAAAATCGTGCCGTATTTTTTCTGATGAGGTTTTAGCCATCTAATGAGTTATTTAAAACATGAATTTTAAGTCTGCACCAATTTTTCCAGTGTCCTTACTACTGTGAAAGGGACATAACAAGGATCTGTGTAACAGTGTACAGTACCGCGCTAGGGGTGACATTTGCATTGTGATTATTATCTAATTATTATTACCCAAATCGTATGTCGTCCTAATGTTTATTTTTTAAAGCTGACCCTTCTTTTTCGAGTATATCATCTGTCGCTTTATGCTATCTAAAAATTGTTATTTTTTTCGTTGAAAAACAAGGAAAATTGTGGAAATTTAAAAACCAATGCCATGAAATAAAACTTCTCGTGTCATATGCTTTGTGCGGGATGACTGTTTGTTATGCGTTTGCGGATCCGTTGCAGATGAGCAAAAAAGCCCTTTGAATGGCATCCATCGCCGTGTTTTATGATACATCGTTGAGGGTAAGTCATGAACTGTTTCGTTGTAGCATTAACGTATTTATAAGTATCATGGCTAATCTACTTTTATCTTTTCGCGCATTTCAAGCTTTTTTGCCCCCTCTTTCCAGCAAATTAGTTTCCAAAAATAAAGATGATTTACCGAGCGTAAAAATCTGTTTAGATAAATCGGGGATTCAACTCATGTACAAGTAGTGAGGGAAGGAGGTGGCTAGGCACTTCTCTTCGCCGCCTCCCTAAACACTCAAGTGGGGGCCGGGGGGTGACCATGCGCTTCGAACGTAATCAAAAGTGTTTTCCACCCTGTTCCCTCCCACATCGTAAACTCTCTTGAAAGACATGGGTGTATTTCGATTTTTGTGTTGAAAAGAAAAAGGTCGTGAGTTTGACGGAAAAAAACAGCAATATTTTGGAACGCGACGAACAGGGGGCAACCTTGGGTAGAGAAGTATTCGGACGGGTACGACAAGCTTGATATTTAACTTGAGGTTTGTAGCAAATTCCAATTTGTGAAACTCACTAACTTCCTTCCTTCAATGTTGACATTGCCCCTATTTACTTTGTTACGCAGTTTTTTCTGATACGAATACGGTAAGGGAAGGGGGGACGTATGGCGCGGGAAAAACGTCGCGTTTTGTATTACGCTTTTGTCGTTAATTTTTTCTTCTTCCCTTAGCAATGGAGCTACACGAAACAAGTGATAATTTCATTCATCAAAATGAGTTTCCTGTTGACCCTGATATGCATATTCCCACCTTCTGCCTAACTATTCCATTGATGGATTCTATTTAGCGACATAACATAGGTGGTGAGGGGGGGGGGCTTCACACTCACTGGGCCCTAGTTTGGACCCCGCGCCCCTACCACCACCCTGAGAAACCCATTATTTAAAACCTGGACTTAAAAGAAAAATAACGTTTTCCAGGCTAAAATGGCCGCTGCTAACAAAACGACGAAACCGCCGTCATCGTTTCAAGAGGCGTTTGACATGTTCTCAAAATTTGGCGACACTAACTCAGATGGTAAAACCATCACTCTGTCTCAGAGCGACAAATGGATGAAACAGGCCAAAGTTATCGACGGTAAAACCGTTACTACTACCGATACGGCCATCGCTTTCAAGAAATTCAAGTACAGAAAACAAAAATAGTCGTTTAAAACTTTTGTTGTTATTTCGCGTTTTTTCGTAGAGCTCACCGGATCAGCGTCCAGGACTACGAGAAATTCCTTCAGGATTTGGCCACCCAGAAAAAAACAAGCGCTGACACACTAAAGAAAAACCTGATGGAGTGCGGAGCGCCGTCCCTTAATCTGAACATGGTAAGTTTGTTCCTCCGACCCCTCCCACCGTTCGACAAACGTCCTCCCATGTATAAACAGGTTTACCGCGTAGACAGGGCTAAGCTATCGCGTTCGAAATTCTGTTCAGAGGTTAACGGATCCGCGAAATTTAACGGGCATTCATAAAATTCATAGTACATCCCGCCCTTCGGCCGCCAGAACCGTAAGTCAACAGGGCGGCCGCTGAAGACGAGTCACGCGCGATTATTGCACCCCCCCGGACCCCACCCAATATATATATCCCCTTATTGCTTCCGATATTTTAAAAACAAATATAAAAGCTATTTTTCCGTATATTCTATTAGTCCAGTCAAATTATAATTTTACCTTGCAAAAGGTTGATTATAATTTTTATTTTTTTTATCTTGTATGTATTTATAAGTAAGGAGTGTTTGAGAAAAAAAAATGTAAATTCTGAAACCCTCGGCGCAACTTTTGGCAGCCCGAAAACTGCAATTTTTCAGCAATTTAAGCCCTGTTCACACGATGCAATGTTTGAAGTTATATTGCATGCTGGTTTTTTAAAAACATATGTTCCTTGGTAGTGACCGGATGTTTTTAAAAATCCAGCATGCAATTTAGCTTCAAACATTGCATCGTGTGAACAGGGCTTTATTTCTGAATTTCCTTCAAACTATCGGCTTTAGAGAAAAACCTTCCATACAATACAGTTAGGGCATTAAATTTCCTGCGTCTTTTGTATTCAAATTACTTTTCTACGACCAATATGGAGCGAGCTACTGTCTCGTACCATTTTTCATGTAATGGTTGAAAGTCTTAAAATCGCCTTTTTTCGACCAAAATATTTTCGGTTAGCTCCATTTCTTGACGTGAGCATTCATCCGCATCCCTCCTTCATTCCCAACTTTTCGAGCCCTCCCCCCTCTCCCTCGTACTAAATGGAACATTTCAAAATCGCTTTTCTTCGGGCAAGCTGAAACTTTGGCAAGACGGCTCCTCGTCGTTGTCCGTCCCTACTCAACACTACAGTCAAGGGCGGATTACCATGACGTTTGCTTGCAAGTGTTCGGGAAACCGGTGTCGAAGAGTTGAAAGAAGAGCTCTTGGCTGGAGTTTACAGTGACTTGCATAGAAGTGATTCACTTTATGTCACAGAACAACAATTATAATTCAGTTTGCTGTTAACCATTAAACTCGAGTGCGAGTTTGAAGTGGGTGGAGGTGCTGGAACATTTGGTTAAATGAAGCTCAGGCGAGTTTCCAACCGAGCGTCGAGGCGTGGCTTGAGGCGTTGAGCGTTTGAAGTCAGCGGGGCACATTCACGGAACGATAACGTACGCAAGTACTTTTAAATTCTCACTCAATCGATCCCCCTCCATGGCCCACCAACTCCGTCGCCCGGCAATTTAGTTTTGCACCTTGCGTAAATAAAGCCACTGAATACTTCAGTCAAAATCCCTTCTTTCAACTCTTTGACACCGGTTTGCCGAACACTTGCAAGCAAGCTTCATGGTGAATCCTTGACTGGTGTGTCGAGAAGTGACAACGTCGAGGAGCCGACTTGCCAATATTTCAGCTTGGCCGAAAAAAAGTGATTTCGAAATTTTCAACCGATTAGTTGGAGGGGGGACGAAAAGTTGGGAAAGACAAAGGGATGAATGTTGAAGGCAAGAAATGAAGCACACCTAACGTATTTTTGGTCGGAAACTGGCGATTTTAAGACCATTACAGGAAAAATGACCCGAGAGGCAGTAGCGCGCTCCACATTGGTCGTACAGAAATACTCTGAATACAAAAGATGTAGGAAATTTAATGTCCTAACTGCATTGCATGGGAGGGTTTTCTCTAAAGCTAAAGTTTTCTCTAACGTTCCAGGGATATTTAGAAAAAACTGAAAAAAATGCTGGAAAATCACGGTTTTCGGGCTGCCAAAAGTTGGGCCGGGGGTTTTAGAATTTACATTTTTTTTTTCTCAAACACTCCTTCTATACATATAAGATAAAAAATAAAAAAATGATGCTGGACCTTTTGCAAGGTAACCCGCGTTTTTCGGATAATTTGACTGGACTATTGTTAGTCCGGGGTATTGGGTTCGAAAGTCTCGTTTTTGAGATGCTGTAAAGTTAATTCACCCCCCCCCCCTTATTAATTTGTTAACGCCAGAATAAAACACCCTCCAAAGTCTCCGAATCGGTGTCGAGGCTCACCGACCAGAGTAAATACACCGGTACGCACAAACAACGCTTTGACGAACAGGGTAAGGGAAAGGGCATCGCCGGACGAGTCGACATGACCGACAAATCCGGCTATGTCACTGGCTACAAGAATAAAGACAGCTTCGGCAAGCCGAATCCAGCCGACTAAAAATGTTCAGCCCTTTGTGGAGGAACGAAACCACAAAGTGTTCATCATCGTATGAGATTTTTCCAAATTTACTCATTTTCTTTTTTAAGTAAGTTCGACCAAATTTTTACTCACACTTTCTTCCATCTATTGCTTCCACACACCTCTGGTAGATAATTTGTACAACTTTTTTGTATCATAAAAAAACATTGTAGCAATCCTCCTTCTAGTCAATTTTAACAAATATCAACGCGGGTTTATGGGAAATGTAAGACATCAGTATTTATTTTTAATGGCATATAGCAGGCACCATAAACAGAGCCAAAAAGCACGAAACAATATTTCTGTCGTTTTTATGTTAATTACAAACCCCTTTCACCAACAGTTTGTTTTTAACTGGAAAAACAGCTTTATGCTTTGAGAAGGCGGATAATTGTATATTTAAATCTTTATTTTATGTGTGTGTGCTATTAAATGAAGTACATGTATACATGTGTTAAGTGTTATGGACTACCAGACCCACTTGAAAACTCACCCTTATCGCCTCTCTATGATTCGTAAGGCTCGAGTAGCCGGCCTAGAGGTTGCCCTGGTGTACACACGAATATTTTATTTGATGTCACAACGGTCTAGGCCTTTCGTGACTGATTCTGGGCTTTGACAGGTTTGATATGGTCCACGTCTTATAAAGGCCTATGCACTCCGGACTTATATAGCCCTTATAGGGTGCTTATAGGAGGGGGGGGAAGACGTGATTAGGAAGTCAAAGTGCAACGAGTGTGAGTCTTTAATGGGCACGTACTGCAGAGGTCAGAGAAACACCTGTTGACCCAAAATCAGCGGCGTTTGAATCGTTTATGCACACAGCACACCTGGGGCCATATTACGATTCCGTGTGAAAATGCCGCAAGATGCGGTTGCTATGGCGGGATAGTGTAATTTCTTATTCGGCGTCCTTGGATCCCGCTAGCGGCATTTTTTCCAGAACGTCCATAATAGGGCCCCATGTTAGGAGCTGCACTCCATTTTAGTGTGAAACAGTAGGAAGCAGCCAGGTAGCGGACTATTGGACATTTATTTGAACCACTTGCCCAGACCACGGTAATCTTAAATAACAATCATAATAAAGGACTAGAGAGTAGTAATTATAAGAAGAATGCGACTAAAAATGTAGGCTTCATCAATATCCGTTATAGGACTACTTTGAGGAGGGGGGGGGTCAACGGTAGCACACGATGCGCTGAAAGCCATAGTGACGACCTATCTGCCCATAAGCTAGGAATACCATTAAACGACAGGAAAAAAAGAGAAAATTCTGCAATTTTCCTGGAGCTTTTCCCAGGACAGTTCGGTGATTGTGGAAAAAAAACTCCAACTGTCAAACGTAGAGGATTGTAACCTCAATATAATCTTCCCACAGTTTCATCTTGTTTTTCTCCAAGTGTCAAAGAAACGCCCACCTCTCACCAGCAGCATTTCCTAATTTTTCCTCTCAACGATATGGCGGAGGGTCAGGCAGCCGCCTCGATTACACTGTCGTCGTTGAGCCTCGACGACAGATCATCGTTGGCATCCAAAGGGACGACAGCCGAGTCGCGCAGTAGTTCCCTCGCGGAGGATGAGTGGAAGAACGTCGCTATGGGTATGCTCCCGCGAACTGTCATAGGCTCGGCGAACGCCATGAACAACGGTGCGATTGACTGGTAAGACTTGCAGTTAAGTATGGAGGGGGGGGGGCATTTTCTGTATCCTATGCAAAGATTGTCTATCAGATAACACCTGCCGAGACTTCTTAAAGATGTGGCCTGTACCCAATGGTATTTTGTGGGTTCCTTCCCTTGGGTTTGGAACGAGCCCCTCTCCTCCATGAGGACCACTTGGAGGAGGTGGGCTTCGGAGATTCAGATGTTGACTCGTTTCTCAACTATGCGATGCCCTATGACTATGGGCCCCAGCGTCCTCGATCTCAGCCAGCTTGGCACGGGAAAAGGCCATGAGCTGATAATACGTCCTCCAACTACCCGCCGGGTCCTCGTTTTCCTACGCTGAGTGGCGTGAGGTCACCGTGTAGTCTGTAGCACCTCAATGGCAACTCATAGGGGAGTCCCCTCGCCTGGAAACCCAAAGCTTGGCGTTGAACGAGCCGTGTCCCCAGTCAAGATAGAAGTGGCGATGAGCTCAATTTAAAGCACACCATCCAACCTGTCTAAACTGTCCGTCCAGCGCTCCAACCTGGGCTCGACCATCTCGTGATCGAGATGGTGGACCCCACACGGACAATACAATAGAATGAAGCTACTTCGTCCGGTATTGCAGAAGTCTTCCAGACAGTTGTGAGATTTTTGCTTTTCGAAGGCCTTTCCTATATAACTGTCAGGCAAACCCATCTGCTGACATGCGGCGAAACACCTTTTTTTCTTTTTTTTCAGGGGAACTCACGGATTATTGGCTTATGGTGCCAACTGTACTGTATTTGTTCTAGATACACGCAACGTACAAATAATTCAATCTCTGGATCGCCATAAATCCGTTGTTAGGAAGGTTAGTCCGCCTCTGGATCCCTAAAACATTGGTTTCACACTTCTGATATTGTTTTTTTTCACGCTTAGGTTTTATGGGTGGGACGACCCAAATATAAAACCACTGGAAGCCCATGCATTCAACTCATATCAGGGGATAACGCCGGACAAATCATTCATTGGGACGTCATCTCTGGAACGCCATTGGCCACCCTACAAGATGGGACCAAGCCTGTGCTCGGTAAGTTAATCAAACGCCCCTACGAAAGCCTTATTTTGACGTGTTTTTTTCTGTGGTAGACATGCAGTGGGTTCCCGGAAGTGAAAACGGTCTTACTCTTGCCGCCATTCATTCCCCTTATTTTCTCGTCTTATGGGACATCAAAAAACAGGTCAAACTCTGGAAGAAAAGTTTTACCGACACTCTGCTGAGCGTTAATTTTGACCCCTTTGATTCCAAGAAAGCTGCATGTAGGGTGATCTACTATGCACCAGGGTTTCACGCATTTTTATGAATAGGAGTTGTCTTTCTAGTTCTGTGCCCGGACTGCATTCTATTTTTGGACGATTTTTATGTCAACAAAATCCCAGCAAGTAACGGGAGGAAATTCTATATTTCGACTCCACGTATGGATTCATCGTCGGATGAATCTTTAAAAGGAAGAGACAGATTAAAAAAACTGATGAGAGGGCTCGTTGTGGGTGAAACAAAGCCAAAGTATGACTCCCCCCCCCCCATTATTCTCAGAATGGGCTCAGAATGAAAATCTACTGATTTCGACAGGCCCGAAGAGGTGATGACGATATCAGAGTGCCTTCAACTCGCCTACCACAAGTCGGTTCGTCATCAATTGATTCTTCTTTATCCCCGGGATATAATTCTAGTCGATCTTCACATCAATCAAACCATCGGAGTTATACCCATTGAGCGAAGCATGCCACCCTTGGTGCAGGTTAGAACTTATAAGCGTTCGACTAGGCCGTCCTCCTTTCAAGCCCCTCGCTTTCACAGGTGTACACCACAAGGCAACGAGACGCTCTCTACTGTTTGCATGAGTCCGGTAGTGTTAGCATGAAAGTTAAGAAAAGGGCTAACCAATTGACCGCGACGTCATCACTTGATCCCAATTCTGAGACGTCCTTAGCTGGTGCTATCTCTGCCCCCCCCCCCCAGAATTTAAATTAACCCAACTTAATTTCTGTTCTTAAAGATTTCGGTTCGTATCCGTCCGAGATGTTTCTATACTACGAAAACAAGTGTCAAAGCGAAATGATTAGGCAAATGAAGGGCTCCAAAGTTTTAGGCATTTCCGTGGATCCAGTCAGCGAGAAACACATAGGTTTGTGCCCTAATGTACGTAATAGCCCTCTGAAATATTACATCAATTGTGAATGTTTATATAGGACTATTTTTGAGTTCCGGAAGAATTGTTTTTCTAGAGGTGGAAGCTTTTACAAAAACCGATATCGTGGATGCACACTCTCTCAGTGACGTCATTCCTCTTATGGCTAGCGTAAGGGGACTTGGACAGGCTGTTGGTTTAATTTGTAAAAACTAACGTTTGCAGAATTCGGTTACTTATAAACTACTTCCAATGGCATTCCTTCCTACGATTAACGGAAACATTACAGTCATGAAAATGTGTTCCATCAAATTTAAAACGACGCTGAAAACCTGCCTCCCACAGCTTTTGGCCGTGGGAACGTCATCCGGCTTTGTGTACATTTTTAACCTGTCGGACGGTACCATTTTCAAAGAGCTCTCTGTTCACGCTCATCCAATAAGGTCGGTTTATTACACTCCGCCTTTTCTTGAAACGTTTTAATTGTCTTCCCTCAGAGGATTAGAGTGGGCTGGACTCAACAGTGTCATCACATACTCCTACGCCGATGGTTCGAAGGTTAAAAATGAAATTAGCATTATGGACGTTTTGACGGGTCAGACGATTTCATTGAGAAAGGATAAGCCGCTTGAGAATCCTGTTTCGTTGTTGAAAGTGTCACCTTTGAGGTACCCATCAGCCACCACACGCTTTTTTGTTAGCGCGTCAAACCCCCTTACACATGGGTTTCAGGCAATTTTTCGCTATCGTGTTGAAAGACGGCCCTTTCGAGATTTGGAATTTGAGGAACCTCACGCTGATACGCACTATGGGCAAGAAATTTCCTCATGTTTTAGCGCTGGTGAGTCACTTAATGTAAGGGGTCTGGGTGAGCAAACGTACAAATACTCTGTGTTCTCTTTTAAACTAGGAGTGGTCTCCAATTCACAGTGTACGATCTATGCAAAGGAAAATGTCGGAGGGGGAATTGTCCAAAAACGAGCAATCAGGTTTACACTATGAGTCTATTGATGAAAAATGAGCCTACTAAATTTTCCTGTTTAACTCCTTCGTTTCAAGGGCAACAACAACCGCTCATTCGCGAGCATTTAGTGTTCTCAGACAACGAGAGTCAGCTCTACCATTTCTCCGTTGGTGAGGACGCCCTAAAAGACGGCATAAGAATTCCTCCCGAGGTTTTTTTTTTTTTTTGTTTTTAAATTCGTTGATGACGGAATGGTTTAATCAATAAAGATCTCTGTGCACAGTTTGGAATCGGTATGGTGACCTCAATCGTTTTCAAAGCGAATAAAATAATAAAGGGCGACTCGGACGGGTATTTGAGTACGTGGGATTTGAAGTCCAGGAATGCTACGAAGTCCTACAGCAATCGAGGAGCGATTAAATTCTTGAAATTCGCCCCAGGGAAATCTAATTTAAAACTGCTAGTTCTATTCGCTGATGGGATCGACATCGTTGATTTAAGCCAGGTATTTAAGTCCCTCCCCCCTTTTTTAATGTCCTCATAATGATGAATTGTTGTTGTAGAACCAGTACAAACTGATCTCTCAATTAAAGTGGAGCCGGGAGAATAGTAAAGTTGTCGACGTTGATTGGGCGAGTGCTGACCATCCAGTCGTAGCTACTGAGGATGGTTGGATTCGCGTTTTGGACGTTATGTTGGCCAGTTCGTCCTCACCGATATCGAAATATCAGTTTAAAGGTGGGTTTGCCCGTGTTGGCTCAGTGGGAAAAAGGTTTGACGCAGAATTTGACGTTTTTTAGACGTAGTCTACTGTCCGGCTCTGCTCCACCAGAGGCTCATTAACCTCATGACTCTTTTGCTGTGCACTCAACAATGGAAAGAGTTTCCTAACTACGAGAACTTTACTGAATCTGATGGGTTTCCAGATCAGGAATTAGACGGTGAGATCTAACTTTACACATTTTTTTTTTAAATATTTTTTTATGGTGACTCTTAACACAGAAGTTAACGCCCAGTTAAAACTTTTGGAGCTCGGTGAAGACTTTGGCAAGCTTAATGTCACTGAAAAGTGCCTTCGAGTTAGTAGAATCATCGGAGACACTCACAGTGCAGACTTATGGACCGTGTCCCATTATTACTTGAACGTTTACGCCGCCGAACAAATATCTCGGCAAACGACGGACAATTCTGAGACATTCGGAATTAAAAAGGTTAATTCACACAAGGATATAGAGCCTTTAGACACTTGCTACGATTGTCTTATTGATCCCTTCAATTATCAGGTAATTTTAAACCCTTCAAACCAGAATTTTATCGGAAATTAGGACGAGGATGTTTTCAGCGTCTTCAATTGGACCGAGTCAGTCTACACGAGTGGAAACGCGGTGACTACGCGCACACTCAACGCGTTGTCGAAAAGCTCGTCCTTCTGGGTGAAATGGACCGTGCTGTTCAGCTGTTGCTCGAAACTGACATTGACAATCCAAACTATTACGTCGATGCCGTCAAGTAAATGACACGCTCTCTTGTTTTATCAGATTTTACTCCCCGGTATGGCACGTGTGTTCCCAGGGCGTGTCTGGTTGCAACAATACAACAGACAGGAGCAGCACAAAGCACGATCAAACTTGTCGCGACCAATTTAATCGCGAATGGAAAAATTTGGGAGGGTAATCATTCCCCACTTCCCACACAACCAGTCTATTATGCAGTAGGGGTCCATCCGATTTCAGGTGTTCAACTCCTGTGCCTAATCGGCAAAGGGCTCGACGGTTGCCGATATTTAACGTCCTACGGCATGTGGGAATCTGCTGTTTGGCTTGCCAAATCCATTCTTCCTGCGTCCGAAACGGTCGAAGTTATGAAAAAATACGCCGATTACTTGATCGGCAAAGGCGATGTCGTAAGTTTTGTTTACTTGGTAAGGGGGGAGGGAGCAGATATTTCGACAGTTTTTGTTCACAGCTTGAAGCCATTCTCGTACTAGTCTCGCAGTTTCAATTCAGCCGAGCTATCGACTTACTTTTGAAACAATGCCTTCTTATTCCCGCCTTACTGCTGTTAATATCGTGCGAGCACTACGGAGCTACTATCGATGATATCCTTTTTCGAGAAATTGCTTATTGTTTGTCGTGTTTTATGCATAATTATTTTCCTTGACATCCCAGTTTACAGGATATCGTGTCGTGTACGTATGACGCAACTGTGAGCTATTTGAAAACCATCGGCAACGTCGAAGCAGCCAATTATTTCAGTAAAAAATTGAACGTTTAAAACTGTTCTTTAGTGCTCCCGTTATTGGGTAATATTTAATTTGTACATAATAGTCAAACGCTCTAAATTCGACTCAATACCCAACTTCTTTAAACCAACTTATACCTAATGGAAACGGCGGAATGTCATCGGTAAGAACGACGGTAGCTTTGAGGGGTAGGGGAGGAGCAGCGAACGTCTTCGGCTCATCATTTTTGCCCTCTAATGTGTTAATGAGTGCAATTAGACAGACATTTTCTCAAATACTCGACAAAATAGGTTTGATACAGTCGGTTTCTTATGAAAAGACAATAAAGCTTACATGTTGACGTCATGGAGCCTCCGGCACGCGAGGGATCCCCCTTTTGTGGCAAAGTAAAGAAAAATGTCATTTAAATGAAGAAGAGCGCGAAAACTAAGAAACCAAGTAATACCGAAGCGATACAAATGTACACAATTAGCTCATAAAATTCACAAAATAAGTAAAATCACACCGAGAGCGAAAGATTGAACCCGACGGTCAATTGAATGTTGGCGTTGGCCTCTCCGCTGTGAAAGAGCTCCGGTTGGCCAATTCTAAAGGGAGCACTCAGACGCTAACTTTGCTTTTTCTTGGTAAGAAGGACGCTCGTTTATCATATCAATCAAGCTTTCAACAGTGATTTCCAATTTCTCACTGAATTTTCCGTTAAACAGGAAATATAATGACTGAACATACTCCAGAGTCTGAACTGGGAAGCATAGAATGTTTTCAGAACTATACAGCCTCCGAAGTGTTTATCCAAGGACTGGCTGGCATCGTCGATCAACAGGATGTCGAGTCCATGATTCGAGCTCAAAAACAAATGTACCACAGCTTTTTCTGTGAGTCTTGAGCTGTTTTCTAATGTTTTTCCGTTTTAAGGCTACAAAGATTTGAAAAGACAAACGAGATGCTCATAAATTGCAACAATCTGTGTACGTCTCGTCTTAAAACGGCTTCTCAAGAGTTCAAAAAACACGCTTCAACGTTGGGCGAAATGAAAAAGGACTTGGACAACATCTATAAAAGGATACAAAGTTTAAAAATAAAGACTCAGAACCATTACCCCGCGGAATATGCCAGTAAGTGCTACGAGGGAGCCATCGAAGAATCGCAAATTCACACAATTTCTTGCTATAGAGTCTGAGGCACTGAGAAAATTCGAAGATTCCAGTGTAAGCGACGATGACAAAGCGATTGTAAAAGACGACTCAATACCGTTACGCCGGGAAAATAGCTCGTCGAGCGAGAGTCTCGGCGGTGCTGTCGGGGGCGGAAGTCAAAACGATTCTTCTCCGTACACGTCCGACACTGGGTAAATAACGCTACATTTTACGTTTAAAATAAAATTATTAATATGTACACTCTACATCTTGCTACTTTCTTTTACGATTTTTTGATTTCTTTTTAATTCCACCGCCACTAGAGGCGTTCTTCTCCTTCGGTGACGATCTTTTATTCGATGGGACTACGACTCGTTTAGGGACGACAGACTGAGGGCCAACGAGGTCAGCCAACTTGCCCTGTTCGGCGAGCATGGATAGGAATGTGCAGATGAACTCGTCATAGTTGTGAGTTCGACGACAGTCGTCGATTTTATATTTTCGTCTCTTGTCGTTCTCTTCGCGGAGGGACGATTCAGTGGATGACACTTCCGAGTCGAGATTTTTAAGAAGAGCCAACAGGTCCTTAGGGGAGAAAGTTCGTTGAAGACCTTGGGTCTCTTCGTCCGCGTTGTTTCCATTTTTAGGGACTCGAATGACAATGAATTTATCCTCCTCCGAAGTTTTTATATTAATCGGAGCCGTGTAGTCTTTGACTTCATCACCTATGACAAGGGAGACTTCATCAGTGTCACCACAGCGATCGCTCACAAGCTGTTGTAGGGCGTCGAGAACGATTTGTCGATTGGTGCGAAGCATGGTAAGACGGTGAGTCAAAGCGAGGCGTTTGTCAGGGACGACGGCCATCAGATTGAAACGTATGTCGTTGTATTTTTCACCCAGGCGATCAACGATGACTCGGTGAAACTTGTCGGTCCACTCTTCACCCTCACCCCAAGGGCCGTGGTCTATGGGGGAGGGTTTAAGGCCGTCGAGTTCGAACAGGTGGCCGTTGATTGGGACGTAGCTGACGAAATGATAGGCTTCACCTGTGTAGCGCCCTGTGGATACGCCCGATGACTTGTCGAGTCTTCGTTTAGCTTGAGGCATGGCGTGGGAATTGTGGGCGCGAGCCAGTTCTGGGCTGTTTCCAATCGCCCAACCTGTTTATACATTAAAAAACCACGGTCATCCAAGAACCTGCTTTGCGAGTACAGCATTCACCTTTATTTTCGGGGTCCATCCCAATCGTGTGGTGCTTGAGTCTTGCAAGAGTCGATCCTAATTGAATATTGGCGCAGTTCAATAGAACTGACAACAGCGAGTGTGTTGCGCAGCTATTAGGGACCTTAAAAACAGATATTTCAACGGCACCAAAACATAATTAAACACCAAATCATGGTAGTTACCATTTGCTGGGCGAAAAATATGTTGTTAACTATCTCTTCGTCACTGACGTACATCTCGCTCTGATCAACAATCTTCCTTCGAGACCGTCTCTCTTCGATCCACCTGAACAGGAAAATGAAGCCGTAGACGGGGCCATCCAATGTTTTTTGTAAGTCGTATATTTCTTCGACCTAAACATGCCAGAATAGGTGTGAAATTCCTTATCCTGAGAGGATAAACTAAGAGATTTTGTCACTTACTTGAACTCCCTTGACTCCAAAATCCTCCAGGAGCAATGTGAACAGTCCGGGATCGCTTTCTAATTCGAGCCATCCCTCCGAGAGCCTCGTTATATCCACCGGCATTTTTTCATCAAGCAATGCTCATTTCTCACTAAATTTCGTCAAATTTGCCCAATATAAACAAGTTAGTTTGGATCCTGCTCGATACGATAAGACGTTTCCAAGATAAAAGCTTCAGTGATGTTATCGAACCTCCGTCTTCTCTTTTACAGATACCGTTAGTTCCAACTGAAAAGCGTTAATTGTCTATCCCCGAGAAAATTTGTGATGTTTATCCATCAAACTGTGCCTTTTTATTGCCGTTAATAAACATTTTAATGATTTTATTGATCGAAGAAAACAGAAAACCTTAAAAGGTCATCCCCACTCCGCTACTTGGCAGTGACGTCATCTAACCTCACTTCAAGCTAGACAGAGACTACGGCCATCTTGCCATCTTTCTTCCTTTTCAGTTCTCGCCTCCACAGTAGTTACAAGGTAAGGGCCCTTCTCCGATTTATATTCCCTGATTTTACATAATTTGCAATGTTTTGTAAGTTGAAATATTATTCAAAGTGTTCAATTTAATGACTTATTCTTCTAAATGAATACAGTTTTCCGAACTAACGACGGTTTCCGTGTATTTTGGTTTGTTTCAGTAGTGAGGTCACAGAAAGTGGTACAGATTGCAAAACAGTTTATTCGTTTACGTAGCACATCGTCTTTCGATTTTTCAAACACTAACATGTAAGTCTTGTTTTTTTTTTTTTCTTTATTTACGTACCACCCGAAAAACGGGTTTACTAGACCAATGCTGTCTATTTCTGCATTTTCCTAACGGCACCTTCACCATGAGTATAATGGCGTAACTTTCACTTCTCTTTAGAGAGCGTGATGAGTGTTCCATTCAGCAATGAACTTGTCCGCAATTCCAATTATCGTTCAATGTTCGATTATTCGCCCAATTTTCTGCTTATATTGTGCAATAAAAGGCCTCCGTTATATCGACTAGTTAAGCTCACTGAGCTGAAGGTGAGAGGGGTCAACCATTTTCAAGACCTTCGGATGGTTAGGTTTGGGTGTTGTACCACGTGGTGTTGAACTTGGCCTTTCGTGTTTTTGCCCAACTCCGCCCGCCCTTCACGTCTTAGTCTAGTAGAGGACGGTGCTTTTATTGGAACAATTCTCTTCTTTGGGGGGGGGGGTGGAGGTGGTGACTAATTTTTTCCCCTCGTGGCAAGTTATCTGTATGCGTGACTATGTCTCTTCTTCCTCAATGGGGCGATTATTTTTGAGTTGAAACTCCTTTACTACTGGGAAGAAGGGAGGGACTTTGTATTGTGATAGGATTTTTGGTTTCATTAGTCCAGTGAACAGAGAAAATTTCCCTACGCTACGTGAGGTTAGGAATTAGGCCCCGGGCCACGTGCAATCCCAGGCCCTGTGGCACGTGGTCCTGTTACTACTGTCGTTGTGTGAGGGGTGGCAATGGAGAACATGATAAGAAATTTCTCGGGGTGCGTTTTCCTGAGGGATGACCATGGCAGGGTCAAGGGGTTTGGGTCAGTTGAGGAGTAGTGTCGCAGGGAATGAGACTTAAGCCGGCTTCACATGTGATCTGAAAAAAGCTCGGCTTTGAGCTGTATCCAATGAAATATAATTAATTCAAACGCGGGTTGCTCTTTGATTGGCTACAGCTCAAAGCTTAAGCTGTCACAGCTCGCATGTGAAGGCGGCTTTATAGATGTGGTTGGTCGGGCTGCGGAGATGTCGACAGGTCAGCCCTACTTGATCTTTACTTACTTGACCGTCGTAAAGAGGGAGAAAACATTCCGGTGAAGTGGCGGAAGCTATAATCCGCCCCCCTGTTGAAGCTTAAGGTCTGCCTTCGAGGTTAATTGTGTTTTTCTCGGTGTGGGTTTTGAAACGCCTTTTTGCGGTCCTAAATGAGAGTTTTGAGGGAGTAGCCTTCGGTCGCTGACCTTGCTGGTAAAGCTCGGCGTTCCCAGGAAATAAGGCTCCAGGTGGTAGCGACCACGTGGGTAGGTTTGCCGGGTTAAACCAAGGACCCTTTGTTGTCTGTGGTGTCCTAAGGTAGGCACCCGTCTCGTGGAAGCAAACCCGTGGGGAACGGAGCCGGGGAGGCATAGTTGGTTTTTTAGCACAAAGTAACTGCAGTTTGTTCTCTTGGGGGCGCTTTCACACTTGAGATTCCGGTATCCGATCCCCGAATCGTGGATACTAAAAATGAAATACGGCAAACGCGCTCATTCACACTTGAGATTCCGCGGTTTCGGATTCTAAAAGTGTGCGATTCCGGAATCCAATTTTTATTGGATTGCATTTTTAGTATCCTCGAAATAAGTATATAAGATACGGGAATCGGATACCGGAATCTCAAGTGTGAAAACGGCCTTAGGATGCGTTTATCAATGCACCTATTCTACAGAATAAGGCTGGGATAAGTCCGGTTTCTATGGGCCTAATTCATTCGAGAGATAGCTTGAGACATCCAGTGATTGATAAACTTACCCTTCGGGTGAATTTCACCACCTCGGTTAAAGGTTCGCCTTGAAAAGTTAAGTCGGACTTAAGGGGGAGTTGTACATGTGTTTCCTCGACCCCCCCCCCTTCCTATGATACCTCGCCTACTCCGCGTTACGGAAATTACCGCCATATTTCTGTACCAATTGTGGACTTCTAGGGCTCATTTAAATGTTCAAGAAATTCCGCACTAGCGTACGATCTTGCTTCCCTAAATAAGTCGTCGAAAGAGTGAATTTTCAAGGTAAAAGATCGTGAGCGTGTTACAGTTATTTTAGGGATGAAAAAATATGAAAAAGGAAGATCGTTCGCTTGTGCGTAATTTCCTGAAGATGTAAATGAGCCCTTGAAGTCCAGGATTAGTGCAGAAATACAGCGGTAATTTCCGTAACGCGGAGTAGGCGAGGTATGATTGGAGGGGATCGAGGAGTCACATGTACAACTCCCCCTTAACAAAACAAATGCATCGAATTTGTTGTAAACAAGGTCCGGCTTGGTTGAGCTGAACCTTAAGCCGAGGTGGTGAAATCCACCATTGGAGAGGGGTGCAAGAAGCGGGTATTCACGCCCAGAATAAAACAACCAAGCAAAGGGTTATTTTCCAAGCTTTCGGTATTTTATAATCCCTTTATCAGGGAAGAAAACAACAGGACCTTTACAGACCAACCTTTACAACAACAGGAAGAAAAAAATGATTCGATAAAAATGAAAAAAAAACTTGAAGGGATTCAGCCTGAAGATTATTTAAATTGACGTTAACGCTCAACCACAAGTTGGCGAGTCGGTTTGGTTGAGCGTTAAGGGGGAGTTGCACATGTGTTTCCTCGACCCCCTCCAATCATACCTCGCCTACTCCGCGTTACGGAAATTACCGCCGTATTTCTGCACCAATCCTGGACTTCAAGAGCTCATTTAAATCTTCAGGAAATTCCGCACAACCGTACGATCTTCCTTTTTCATATTTCATCCCTAAAATAACTGTAAAACGCTCATAAACTTTTACCTAGAAAATTCACACTCTTTCGACGACTTTTTTATTTATTTATCCAAAATAAATTAGCTTCGAATTATACGATCTGCAGAGTGATAAGAAGAAGAACAGCTCGTTCTCACGAAGTTTTCGTTACTCGTCCTTTTCCCAATCCCTGCCAGTTTCAAAGGTCGAAAATACGGGAGTTTCTCCATTTAATTGTCCAAATCTTATCGTTTAGTAACGGAATCGTTCATCCGTTACAGAAAATGAGGAACTTGCATGAATGTCCAATTTGGGAAAAAGTATACCGATGAACTGGCAAATGTAGAAATCAACTGTAGTTGCAGCCCGTTTGATGCTTCTGGTGACTTTTAAATTAATTTTAAAGTTCTTCAAAGGTGCGAGGGGAAATTACGTCAATATTAAGATGTGAAGCATTTAAGAAATTTTTCGTTTACAAATAACAAGAAAAATTGTCCGAAAGAAAAATCGTTTTACCCCTTTCTTCCCCACACTATCCATTTCAATGAATAGCCTTTGACGTAACCAAGTTCCCACTCAAAATTTTAAAAATTCTCTTTAAAAACCCCTTGATTGATTTCATTGTTTAATGCGAGCAATTGTCTTTTTGAAGAGCCCTCTTCAAGAAACACCATTGCTTGAAAAATGTGCAAGTTCCCTATTATACTATGTATTAGCCATGAGCAACGCTAGTTGAAATTTTATGAGGGGTCGCTATTTTGAATTCTTTACGAGTGATGACAAGATAACTAATCCCAGCTCTCTGATAATAAGATGCTGAGTTAATAATCTGACGATTCTGTTGATGCTTATGATTTCTTGTTCAATATTTCAAACATTATCTAATGAGAATTGTCTACGTTGGTTTTCACGCAGGGCCCCCAATGAACGTATTGGTAGCAGCGGCGGAACTGGAGGAGCTAGAAGGTACGGTGGCACCAGCTCCGGAGGTGGATTTTCCTCCTCAAGTCGTGGATTTTCCTCATTCGGTCGTGGTGGTGGCGGCGGCGGAGGTTCGTTCGGTGGCCGTGGTGGAGGAGGTGGTCGCGGCGGTGACGACCGCAAGGGTAACGAGTCGCTGGGCAAAGGCCTGAGAGCGGTGTCGTGGAGGGACCACGAACTGGCTCCTTTCAAGAAAGACTTTTACGTACCTCACGAAAATGTTGAGAACAGGTAAATCCACTTCCATTTTCTATCCAAAAACCGGAAAATTTAATTGAGTTTTTTTTTCTTTTAGACCTTACCACGAAGTTGAAAAGTATAGAAAAAGTAAAGACATCACTGTCAAAGGAAACGCAGGCAATCCTATTCAATTTTTTGAGGAGGCGAACTTCCCTGACTACGTAATGCGTACGATCAAGTGAGTTCTCTTATTTCATGTGATAATAAAATCTATTCAACTACCCTCTTACTTGGGGCGAGTCACTTTTCTCTATACTGACATCGCTAATGATGCTTAAGAGGCATATTAAAGAGAATCGTACTTCGGTGTCTGAGCTGTCTTGTGCTCATATCCCATCCTCTAGGTTACTGACAAGAAATATGAATGTAATGCTTTGAATGATGACATAATCTAGCTCACTCTGATAATTGTCTGTGAAGAGTTAGAACAAACTGATTGGGTTGAAACGTGTATAACTGGAAACGAAGAACACTTGGGAATGTTCTTCGTTCACGTATTACGAGATCTTGTTTTTAACGCATTGTTGATTTTTTTTTTTTTTTTTTTTTTTTTTCTCACAGGCAGCAAGGTTTCGACTTTCCAACCTCCATCCAAGCTCAGGGCTGGCCCATAGCCCTCAGTGGCAAGAACATGGTCGGTATCGCTCAAACTGGGTCCGGTAAAACACTGGCCTACATGCTTCCGGCCATCATTCACATTAAGCATCAGCCGAAAATTATGCGCGGCGATGGTCCCATCGCTCTGGTTTTGGCCCCTACGAGAGAGTTGGCTCAACAAATTCAGCAGGTGTGTTTTTTTCTCTCTCTTCACTACAAATATGATGTTCGTAGGGCCTTGTTGGGGGGGGGGGGTTGAAGGGAGTCACCGCGGGTCACGGTCGTACACAGTCGCTATGATGATTTTTTGTCAGGCTCCCTCATCTGAAATGTTACCCTAAGATATTCTCATGTTGAATTCGTCCTGTCTTATATCTGAGTGATTGTGTGTTACCGTGAGGTTAATTACGTACGTATAAACGTTGGTATTAATCTAATCATTTTCCCTCTCTCTCTCTCTAGCATCTTAGCTGATTCCGCATTTTATCATTATGTAGTCGCCGGCCCTCTGTGAGCGTCTAAAAACGCCATTCTTTCTTTTTCTTAAATCTTTATTTATTCCTTTTCAGTAAATAGGATATACCACAATTTACTATTGGTTTGTTTTTTCGGAAAGTGGGAGGGATTGGGTTGCGGATCAATTGACGTCTAGTCATTAGCAAGTAAGCGTTGGTTGGTCTGGTTTGGGGCTATTATGAACTCTGTTCTTAATTGATCGGTCAATGAGTGTTTTAAATTAAACCACGAGGAGTCAACTGAAGAGTCGTTTTTTTCGTGATTCTTCGGTGTTAACGAGTGGGAAACCAAAAAAGGGAACGTAACTACGGTTTGAGGGTCTAGTTGAATTGTGCTGTTTTAGCATATTTTCTCTTGAGCCTTCTTTCTTGTGGTGTTCCTTTGTCCTTTTGAAAATGTGAGTGTCTATTGTTTTCGGCATTAGTCATAGTAAAAGGACTCACAATTTTCAGTTATTTCTTTATCGCTCGTTCACGTTCGTTACTTTAACTTTTTTCTATCCGTCTGTTTCCAGGTTTCCTTCGAATTCGGAAAGCCTTGCGGTCAAAGGTCGGTCTGCGTATTCGGCGGTGCCCCCAAAGGACCTCAGGCGCGTGATCTCGAACGAGGTGTTGAAATTGTCATCGCCACCCCTGGCCGTCTGATTGATTTTCTCGAGCGTGGAACGACCAATCTACGCCGGTGCACCTATCTTGTTCTCGATGAGGCTGACCGTATGCTTGACATGGGTTTTGAGCCGCAAATTAGGAAAATCATGAGCCAGATTAGAGTGAGTTTGATTACAACTGTTTTTCTCGGTGTGCCCTCTCCCCCCACCTATTAAGCCGGCTTGTTTTTGATTATCAATTCGAAACAAGCGTGCTAAGGTGGGGAAAATTGTAAAAACCTGACAGTGTAAGATCTTGTAGGATTTTTGTGCCTAAGGTCTAAGGGTGTTCAGTGACAACGTTTTCCTACGCATTAATCTGCTCTGTGTCCTTTCAATCAACGTTGGTATCAATCAACCTTTTATTTTTGTACAGCCTGACCGACAAGTACTCATGTGGTCTGCGACATGGCCCAAGGAAGTGAAAGCCCTCGCTGAAGATTTCCTCAAGGAATACGTTCAAGTTAACATTGGATCCTTGGAACTGGCTGCTAATCACAATATTCAGCAAATCGTTGAAGTCTGCCAGGAGAACGAGAAACAAAACAAGTGAGTTTCCAAAATTTACTACATTATAAGGGGGGGGGGTCACCATGATGACTAAACTACCTTAAGTTTTTCGTGTAGGTTTTTATCCTTAAGAAGAATGCTGAATCTCTTAAGCTTGTTTGCCCCAATGTTCATGAATACCTAAATTCTATCTCTTTCTCTTCCACCCTTTCAGATTGCAAACACTTTTAGAAGAAATTGGAAATTCTAAACTGGAGAGAACTATAATTTTTGTTGAAACGAAGAAAAAGGTTGAGGCCATTGCGAACGGTCTGAAACGCCTTGGGTGAGTCCTTATCATTTACTTTTCCCGGATTTTAGGTATCTAAGTTTTTATGTATCTTTCAGCTGGCCTGCAGTTTGCATTCACGGGGATAAGTCGCAAAATGAACGTGATTATGTCTTAAGAGGTAAGCTTTCCTCCATAACATGCTATTTCCCCTTAAAACGTGATGACAATCTTATTGCCGTAACATTTCGTGACGGTTCAATAACCCCTTAAGAAGAACTGATTTTTCTTGTAGGCCTTCTCCCCCCCCCCCTGAATGCCATTAAATTGCGTTCTGACTTAAATATTTCATTGTGTTTCAGATTTCCGGCGAGGAAAGTCTTTGATTCTTGTAGCTACTGATGTAGCTGCCCGTGGTCTCGGTAAGTCTTCAGAGATCTAGGGGGGTGGGTAAAGACGCGTTTGAAAATTTTAAACTCTCGGAACGGGAGTTGATTATTTTTTTTTTGCTCATTAATTCTTGAGCCATGAGCTAGCTTACGGAGGGCGGAAAGGGGGTGTTGTGGCGCTAATTTTTCTTTTCCCCCTGGGTGGGTGGGTTGGTTGGTTGTGGGATGTGTGAGAATGGAAGAGGAGGGCTGTCGCGGGCGCGGCGCTGATTTTTTGACGGAGAACCCGGTCAAAATAAAACACGTTCGTGAGGAAGAAGACAAAAACAATGGGTCCCATGGGTTAAGGTCGATGTATTTCCGTTAACCATGGAAAAAAAAGAGGGACTTATCTCATGGGAGCGTTTCGAACGTGTTTTCTACGTGTTGCGATCAGAGGCACCGATGCGTTTTTCCGTTGAATTTTTTCGGGAGTTTTTCTTTTGACGCACTTTGACGAAAGAGAAAAACTAGTCTTGATGGCTGCAATGGGTGCCTCTGCTTCTCTGTGGTTTCGTCTCCTTGAAGAAAATTTAAAGAGCTCTCCCCTGAGCGCTTCAAACATGAAAAAAAAAATAAGAAAATATAAGGAAGGAGCGAAACATCAGGAAAACCAGCACGATATTCGGCGCCTGCGTCCTCGGAATTAATAAAAAGAATCATTTTAAATAAATGGGATATGACAATCACTTCCTGTCTCCGGAATACAGGTTTGTTGATTTCCATTTTTTTTTTTCTTTATCATCTTGAGTTATTTAAGTACCCCCTCATAAGTTTTCGTTTGCTCACACCCTAAATTTGAAAATAATCTAGCTTGTGGTGCTTAATTTCATTTATTTAAGTGGTAATTTTTCATTTATTTTTATTGAGATAATTCACCGGAGGATTAATTCGAATTTCTCTTGTCTCCCTACCCGATTTCTCCCACCCCTTGTGACACCCCTTATTGTTTCAATTCATCGTAAAATTATCAACAACCATCCACAATCGAAGACGTGGAAGACGTCATGTTCGTCATCAATTATGATTTTCCCAACTCCTCCGAGGATTACATCCATAGAATTGGGCGGACTGGGCGATCGACCTCGACTGGAACCGCGTACACCTTTTTCACACAGGCCAATCAACGCCAGGCCCGTGATCTGATTGCTGTGATGCGTGAAGCCAAGCAGGATGTTTCGGCTGAACTGAATAGCTTGGCTATGAGTGGTGGGGGCGGATCTGGTGGTTACAACCGAGGTAAGTTTTTTTTTTTTTAGTATATTGGACTCAGTTGGAATATTAGCGGAGAAGATAATCGTATTCAAGCAGTGAACAATTTTTTTAGACTTACTCTTAAGTTTCTTATGTGTTTCCTGCTGGAAGACGCTAATTTCAATTCTTGGACTGTCTTTACCACACCTAAAAAAAGATTTTTCATTCTGTTCCATCAGGTTACCGTTATGGCTCATTTAAGAGAAATATGGGAGGAATGGGTGGAGGCAGTAAGTTTGGTGGAAGCCGAGGCGGAAGTTTTGGCGGTGGATTCAAAAGACAGGCGGCGGCGGGGGCCGGTGGAGGTGCGTCGAGTAGTTTCGGTAGTGGTGCGACCAATCACAAGCGATTTTGAACTCTCGATCGCTCGAAATCGCAAAAAAGAGAAGAGTTACTCGAGCCAGGTAAATCTTATGTTAATAATTAGATAAACGGTGGAAATTCCGTATTCTTGTTGTGATGACATTCAATTTTTTCGCTTGATAAAACTTCGTGATCGTTTTGGTTTACTGAGTCTGATCTTAACTTTATTTCTTAAACTTTAATTCAGTTCCTTTAACTTAACGTAACCAGAAACTTTTTTTTTGTTTTTGCAGTTGTCCAAGGCTGATTTCAGAAAGTGAAGCCTTGCGTTTCTCTTATTCTCGTCGTCTCTCTGCTTCTCCTTTTTTCCTTTAATTTTGAGCCTTATTCCACTAATTTATCTGTGATCTGGCCGCGGTCACCGACCAAAAATATTTTTTAAATCCTCCTTTTGTTGTTTTCGATTACACGAATGTCTTTAATGCAATTTTGTCTTGTATTAGTTTATCGTTCGTAATCACCTTGAATCCCTTTATTTTAAGTGAATTCCCAGTATTATTTTTGTGTCTTTAACGCCAAAAATAAGTTTTCTACTCAGGAGGGTGTTTAAGTTAGTTTTCTCATTAATATTTATGACTCCCAAAACAACTTTGACTGTGAGAATTAGTTGATAAAACAAATTAGAAAAAATTGCGCTAATTTTTCAATTAATCCTGGTGTTATCAACAGGATCCTTGAGTTCCTGTCTCGTCCAATTTCCATTACGGGCATGAAATAAAGGAAAATGGTCTCGTTAATTTTTTAAGTTGCAATCGAATTATAATTTTGTTTTATTTTTCATGTAGAAGACTAATAAGATTTTGATATAACAATATTTTGGTCGTTTCGTGGCACAAGGTACAATCGCCACTTTTGAATATTTTTAAATAGAAAAAAAAAGACGGATTAGTCGAAATAAAATTTTATAATTCGTGTACTCAAAAAATTGGTTTTCCTCTCTTCGCATCACAGTGATGGCTGATTGACGCGTGGAACTGTCAATAGTACACAATTTACAAATGGAATAAAGCCGTGTAAAAACCCGTTGGTCGAAGGAACTTAAATCGCATATTTCTAGGGAAGATTTTTAAATGCTTTTCAATCTCATTTGGGTTGGGGAGTAGTGAGCTTTGGGGAAAATGGAGGGGGGGGGGGTGAATTAAGGCTCAGTTCCACTGTACGTTGGAGTGGCCCTAAAAAAATACTAAGGAATTGCCCCTACTTCGACCTCACAAATCCAAAGGGGGTGGAATTTCCACACTGAATTATAGTAGGAGGCGTTCCATTTCGTGAAAAGATTGATCCTGGTCGCTGTCTTGGTCCGATAAATTTCTGGTTCGAGCGTCCAGCCTGGTCCAGTGTTCAAATTCCTCCTTGTGGTGTTCGAGAGCCATCAGTGATGAGAATAAACTGTCGCAGAATGAGCATCTGTAAAAAAAAAAATACGTGTGCAACGGTGTTGATTAGCTGGTGGCCTATTCTCTATCAAAAAAGCAATTTTTTTAATGGCAATATGTCCCATTTCATTAATTTTTTCGAAATGAAATTTACATTACGCTACGGAAAACATATTGCTTTTTTGTTATAGCGATTTCCAGTCGACACACTACACAAGTGTAGTGCCGCGTCCTCTCCACAAACATGTTTCAATTCCGAGAGGACGGGTGCAAAAACTTACACCACACGAGAGTATAGCATTGAATGGAAAACGCTGTTAGAGAATAGGCCCCCTGGGACATGGCCAAATGGATTATGTGAAAAGGCGGGACGCAAGTACGGTTATTGTTCGCTACCGCACGGCTGTCGCTGCAATTGCCCCCAAAATTGACTCGAGTAATGAAAAATGAACGCGCTTTCGTATGAAACCCTAGTGAACCAAATCCGTTGATATGACTGGAGAGTTCTCGGCAGAGGGGAGTTATTAAATTAACGCTATGCCTTACTGGACCACCCAATTACCAAAAAATTTCGTTGACATTGTATTTTGAGTCGCCTCTTTTAATTGATTTGCCTACAGCCTGATAAATCTTTAGTAAAAAATCCTGAGGTGGGCCAAAAATGGAGGGACAAAAAAATAATTTAAAAAAAATTGTTTCGGATTCGAGCCCAGGCACTCCGCATTCATCAATGGTAAAATTGTGACACACCATTCAACCTAATGTAACTGAACTGAAAATTAACGTAATCTGAAAATAGTTTTGTTCCGACCGGAGCCTGTCGGAAAAAGTGCACTTCATTCATGCGACAATCGAGTCAAACCTCATAAGTTAGAACGATATCAATCAATTATGAATGAAATTTAGGCCGGGATAAAGATTTTAATTGCAAATAACTCCTCTAACAAGAGTCCGCCTTCCCATATCGTATAGGCAACCAAACCGACACTGTTTCATTTTTCATTTTCATTTTATTCCACCTCAGTTGGTGCCAAAAAAGGGGCCTGCGGTAAAAAGAAACACGATTTTATGATTTTGACTTTCTATACCACGGCCCATGGGCGTAGCCAGCGGGGGAAGGGGCAGAGGAAATCGCAGATTTAGTGGGGCAGATGCCCTCCTCCGGATTCCACCAAAACGTTTTGTATCTTTAATACTTTCGCTGGTCTTGCTCAGCAATGGAACCAATTTCTCGAATTTCACTCACTACTACACCAATTTCGTGGGTTTTTTGTGGTAAGACCCCACCCACTTTCGTGTCTTTTACACACTAAAAAACCATTATCGCAGATCTACCTCACTGAAGACCCAATATCTCAGATTTCGATCAGTCATCAATTTTCCTAATTTTTCTTGCCTAAAAAAAAAAAAACATTTTCCTGGATTTGGCTCATTGAAAAACAAAATTCTTAGATTTCGCTCTTTAAAAATCCAATTTTGCCGATTTCTCACTGAAAAAACCTTTTTCGCGTACTGGTTTTACCAAAAAATTAATTTCGCAGATGTTTGTGACTGATCAACCAATTTCGTGGGGTGGCTTAGTAATTTAGAAACCAATTTTACTGATTTTTCGCACTAAACCCTCATTTTTGCGGGTTTGACTCACCAATAAATCAATTTCTCCAATTTCACTTTCTAAAAAAACACATTTTGTAGATATGTTTCTCGCAAAAAAACATCTTCCTCAATTTGAGCCATGTATGAACGTTATTTTTCAATTCTAGCCTCGAATTGGCGTTTTTCCCCAATTTTAGCCGCAACCTATTGCTTATTCTCAATCGATAAACCTCGAACTGGCGCCTTTTCTCAATATCAGCACCAAATCGAGCGAGCGCTATTTCTTTTTTAGCCGTGGTTAGGCGCTATTCCTCAATTTTAGCCGTCAATTGGGTTTTGCCTCAATTTCAGCCACAAAATGAGTGGTCCTTCTCATCTCTACATTGAACGATCACTTTATTTTGTCACTTTTAGCCGTAAATCGAGTTCTATAAACCATGAATTAGCGTCTTTTCGTAATTTCGGCCCGGAATGTACACCGAGAAACCGCAAATTGGTGTTTTCAATGAGATTTATTTCTCAATCTGAATCAGAGCTATTTCCGTTAGCCGTGAATGGGCGCTTTTCCTCAGCCGCAAAATGTCATTTTCTGAATTTCACCCCCGTCAGCAAACGCTCCCCTCCCCCTCAAGTTCCGCCCCTTGGCTGCCCACCCCAAGATCACATGCTGGCTACGCCCCTGCCACGGCCTAAATGTCATTCATAATTGATTGATATCGTTCTAACTTATGAGGTTTGACTCGACTGTCACATGAATGAAATGCACTTTTCCCGGCAGGCTGCTGTCGGAACAAAACTTTTTGTTATTACTCTGGGGGTCGTAGATGGATGGTAGCCCCTCACCAATCATTGAGGACGAAAAATCGTCCGATTTCACCAGTTGAAAATTTAATTCATGAAGTCCTGCTATTATCATCTCTTGTAAGTTTCACTAAAAATTCAAGATGGAGGGGATCAAATAGGGAAATAAATAAGAGGATGACGACATTTTATAAAACACGAAAAATTTCAATCATTTTAATTGTTTATGTCGGCGTATCAAAACAGGGCTTTAGAATATTGGTAAACGTCATATTTCCACAAATTGGCTATGTTTCAGGGGGGGGGGGTCCTTCTTATTTCTCGAACGGCTAGAGAATTGCGTATAGGAATGGGGCTGCTTATGGCCGGAAATGAATCCGCAATTTTAGAAATAGTGATTTCTTCAAGTTCACCCGACAAAAATGCCTATTTTGTACAATTTTCACGACTTGAAGGAAATTTTGTGATCTTTTCAAAATTGTCGTGAGTCTTGGTCTATCCCACATATATGTTAACTCTAAGCGTGGCATATATCTCACGCATATCACCAATCTTAACTTTCGTAGTTGACGGCGGGTGGCTGAAGTGTTCCGCTGAGACCACGTGATAGGGTTCTAGGACGAATTAATTAATTAATTGCGAGATTAACATTTCCACCGGAAAAAAAATATGAAAATTGTCTCTGCTCTGCTTTTCTCGCAGCTCACCTCTTTGGTCACCGCTCCTTTATAAATGTTATTCGCAATGGCCGAAATTGCCCATTGCCCGAAAAATTTACCCACAACGCGTTATGGGCAGTGTGAACTGCTCACAACGCGTCCGCCCTCTGGGCGAAATGAATTACCCATAACGCGTTCTGGATAAGTCATTTTACATAGCCGAAATAAAGGTTAAGTTAGTCTATTTCGCGTCGTGGGTCTTCCGATTTGACCCACAACGCGTTCCGGTTACGTAACGCTGTAAACGTTCCTCAGTATTTTTTATGATTTTTCAAATATGACGAAAGTTACTTTTTTGAAATTTCTCCTATAATTCAGCGACTGTTTTCTGCCAAATTTACAATGCTTCCAGTATGGTCCCAATATCAGAAAAACATGCCCGTTTTGTGAGCTATCCAATGACCTCCTCAAAATTGAAGTTGGTCCAATTTTGAGAGAGATATCACTCATAAAATCCGAAAAAACAAGGTGTAAAAGAGCAAAATCAGTAAGTTTGTCCCAGTAAAAAAGAGTCCCCTTAAAAGTACTATTGCGCCTTACGGAAGGCAATTATTGCTTGGGATTCAATCCGATAATATCCCTTTATCGCAAAAAATTAAAAACCAGCCCCCCCCCACCATCTTTTTCGGAACCGAAAATAATGAGTTGGGGGGGGGGGGGCAATTCGTCGTTTTTTGCGTTTAAGTGACATTTTCGAACTAAATTCCAAGCAATATTTGCCTTTCGTAAGTACAATGGTACGTTTAAGGTACATAAAGACAATTTTTTTATCGGGACAAACATATTGATTTTGCACGTTTACACCTTGTTTTTTCGGATTTCATGTGTGATATCTCTCTCAAAATTGTACCAACTTCAATTTTGAGGAGGTCATTAGAAAGCTCACAAAACGGGCATGTTTTTCTGATATTGGGACCATATTGGAAGCATTGTAAATTTGGCAGAAAACAGTCGCTGAATTATAGGAGAAATTTCAAAAAAGTAACTTTCCGTCATTTTTGAAAAATCATAAAAAATACTAAGGAACCTTTACAGCGATGCAGAGCACTGTTTTCTGAAGTGAAATTTTGTGTTTTTTTCAAAAACGTCAACAGTTTTTTTTCCAAGCCCCGCGGTTCAGCCGTGAAATCGAGATTTTGGAGAAAAAGTAGGCAGTCGCTAAAAAAACACAATTGTACGTGTATCTCAGAAGGAAAGCATTTGCGACCCTATGCTCATAGGGTGATTTTGGTCGCAAATACTTAGTACTACAACATACTTCAGTATATGCATCTCCTCCTGAATCACCCTGTATACAGGGGTGGGCAAATTACAGCTTTTTGGGTAATTAATTACAAATTACAAATTACTTCCAAAAAAGAGGATTAATTACAAATTACCAATTACTTTTCACTTCCACGAATAATTACAAATTACAATTACCAATTGTAATTGAATTACTTCTTCAATTACCAATTACCCAAGAGCTGGATTTGTGGAACACGCAAGCGTCTTGCTCTTGTTCACTGTCATTTTTTTAGCGCGTCCAACAACGACAACAATCAAACGTCAGAACAGATCTTTGAGATAGGAAGCAGGAACAGCATAGCCCCAAGATGCCAAGCGCGTCGCATGAGTAGGGTTGCGAAATGTCCGGGGTCAAATTTGCAAATTTTGCCCCACATCCCGGCCTGCGAACTGTCACGGGGAATCCCGGATATAGGGGATAGATCCCCCCCCCCCCCGCCAGAGCCACAAGTATACGAACGAAGAGCCCCATAAAGTCTCCATGAGCGTTTCACGAAGTTAGATTTAGCAGATTTTCTGGACTTGAAGCAGACCGAAAAGGTCCGAGTACGTCCAGCTTTATCCTTGGACTTCGGACCCAACGCAGTAGTGTACCCAGGTACGGGGAAACCCTCTATCAGACAAAAATCGGTAATATTTGTGGCTATAGCTGCTAAAAAGCTCTGATTCGTGGTCTCGCGATGCAACTTTCAGACTAAAATTAAGGACAAAATCGCTGATTCGCGGTACATAGAGGCCATTCTTCGAATAAATTGTGAAAATCAACGCAAAAGTGTTGTGTTTGGGCCAACCCCGCGGTCAAAGTTGAGAAAAGACGCTATAATACTGACAAATAAAAGACGCTTTCAGGTTAAAATTTGACACAAATGGCAAATTCACAACTGAAATGGCGTAAAAATCGCCCATTCGCAAATGAAAAAAGGAATAGGATGCTGAACGGCCGCAAAATTAGCACAAAACGCAATTTCACTGCTGAAATTGGGAAAAATCGCTAATTTGCAATTTGCAGATATAAAGTTATGAGAACGTTTAAGAACGCTTGAAGAAAATCACTTATTCGCGGTAAAAATTGAAAAAATCACGAATTAGCGCAGCTAAAATTAAGAAAAACGTTGATTTTCAGTTCAAATTGGGGTAAAGTGCTAATTCTCAGTTATAAATTGAAAAAATTGCTAATTTGCAGCTTAATTTGAGTCAAACGCCAATTCTTGGCAAAAATTGACAAAACTTGGTAGGTAATGCACGGGTTGGAGACGCTACCACGCAGCTAAAATGTAGAAAAAGCGATAATTCGCAGCTAAAATTGAGAAACATCACTAAAGCTCGGTGCACACGATGCATTTTTTGAAGCATGTTTACTTGCATGGTGAAAAAAAACATATGATCCCCATCAGTGACCGGATGTTTTTTAGAACAGGCAGGCCATCATGCTTCAAAAAAATGCATCGTGTGCACCGAGCTTAATTCTCGAATAAGTCGTGTTTATAATTTAAAAATGATGATTTTTTGACAGAAATGGATGGATAGAAGTAAATTTTTTGGTTTGAAAAAAAAAAAAAAAAACATTTATAATTTAAATTCGCACCTTCTGAAGGCATTTTCGTGGCTAAAATTCAGAAAAATGGCAAACTCATGCATGGCTATAGTACAATGTTAAAAAATACGCTAATTCACGACTAGAACTGAAAAGAAGCAATAATCTGTACATATAAAAGTTATATAAAAGTCGCTAATTTGCGGGTAATATTTAGGCCCTGTTCACAAGCTCTATGTTTGTGTTGTGTGGTGTCTATGCAACCTATAAAAATGATTCATTTTTCGAGGGAGTAAATTTGTTTGGCTGCATAGACTCCACAGAACGTAAACATAGAGCTTGTGAACCGGGCCTTAGAAAATAAAATAATCAGTCTGGTCAAAATTAAGAGAAAGGTTAATTTTAAGCCTAAAAATTAAGAAAATTGCTAATTCGAGGCTAAAAATGGAAAAAATCGCCAATTTACAGCTAAAATTGCGCCAGACGCCAATTTGTGACTGAAATTGAGAAAATTCGCTAATTCACAGGTTTGAAACGCTACGACACGTCGCCGCTACAATTAAAAAAAGCGCTAATTCGCGGTTGAAATTGAGAAAAATTCTTATTTGCACCAAAACTACTACGCCAATTTGCGGATTCTGAAGGCAACTTTTCAGGCTGAAATTGAAAAAAAGCGCCTATTTGTGGCAATAGGTGAAGAAACCGCTAATTCGCGAGGAAAACGCGAAAAGTCGTGGATAATTAAGAAACATCGCTCACGGGATAAAAACGATACTTTGCTGCTAAAGTTGAGAAAATGTGCAAATTCATGGCTATGGGAGGGGGTGGGGCAAAACTGCTAATCTGCGGCTGAAATTGAGAAGAACTGTACACTCGGCCAAAATTGAGAAAATCGCTAATTTGCGGGTAGAGTCCAAAAAAAATTGCCCTTAACTGAGAGATTGAGGCTATGATGAGGCCAGCAAGATGTCCAGAGAGTGTGCTGGCTGGGTGGAATGATGACTAAAATGTGAAATTACCTCCCTCCTCTCACCCTTACGAGATTTCAATCTTATCCCCCCCCCCATGACAGATTCCTACCTACGCCACTAGTTTGGGGTTCGAAACTTTTGTACCGTTTCTGAATTTCTCAAATTTCAAATTGGCAACTTTTTTTCAGAGTATTTCATGAAAAATCTCCTCCAAAAGCTCCAAGTAAGGCGCGAAATAGTACCCGCTGAGTTTTCGAAGTGATATTGACTCTGAAGATGGAAATGTAATTGGTAATTGTTAATTACAAATTACTTCGAAAAAGTGCTTTTAATTATAAATTACCAATTACAATGGCGTGTTGTTATCAATTACAAATTACCAATTACTAATTGTAATTGAATTACATGTAATTCAATTACTGCCCAGCCCTGCTATATAATTCTATATTCAAATACTACCCCCCCCCCATTCATATATATGAATCCTGGAGACCACTGAATTCGTGTTCTAGAGGTTCTGAAACGTGAAAAAAACATGACATGACCCATGTTTGCCGTCGAGACCAATAGTGCATTTTCAGAATGAAATGCACTAAAAGAAAAACTAGTAGCGAAACAAAGAACGAGGGAGAAAAATACACTCAGAGAGGCAAACTTTATTTATTCACGCATGATATGCCCCCGTGTCCCATAGCATTTCCCACGAGACGCCCAACAGACTCAAACTGTAAGTTATCGCTGTTTAATCAGGCGAGACTCAGAAGCAGGGTTAAAATCGCTATACGGGTAATTCGAAATACATACAACGCGTCGTGGGTAAAATCGGAAAACCCACGACACGAAATAGACTCAACCTGACCTTTATATTTCGGCTATTGAGTAAAATGAATTACCCAGAACGCGTTATGGGTATTTCATTCCGCCCACTGGGCGAATCAAATTACCCACGACGCGTTGTGAGCGTTTCACACTGCCCATAACGCGTTGTGGGTAAATTTTTCGGGCAATGGGCGAATTTCGGTCATTGCGAATAACATAAACATACTCTTATAATTTTGAATAGAATGGAGAAATTCAATCATTCCGTACGCCAGCAGCCGGATTGACTTTATTTCTCCAAATCAGTTTTACTCCTGATTGACGGGCCGGGTTTGAATAATGCCAATTAAGACATTTTCACGTAACGTTTTATTAGCCGCGTTCGCACTACGAAGTTCCTCTCCAAAGTTAGCTGTGATACTAAAGACCGCCAAAACACCAACCGTCCCCGGGTCCCAATTCGTCTCCCTCGTCGTTGGACCATGAGTGGACATTGGAACGAAGGATGTATACAAACTGGGCGTTGTCAGGGAATTTATGAGGAAAGTCAGGGAAGAATGGCGGCAAAGTCTCCCTTGAGTTGAGCGATATTACGCTGAGGCACATTTTTTGACGCGTGGGGCAATTTTACCCAAACGTCCGCCTAGCGACGCAACTTTTTTGGACGTAGGATAAAACAAATAACGTTTCCGCAAAAAGCACACGGTTTTACTTCGATGAATATCGTTCACAGAATCGTCAGTTTTGTCCATTTTCAATGCTCTAACCGTCCGTGTTGTCATTCTTGGGCGCGAATAGTCAGTTTGGCGAATTTTAGGACGCCAGTAATTTTATAGTGCGTGAGTAGTCGGTCCATCAATTCTCGGGGTATGCGGGGGGGGGGCGGAACGAAAGGCCAGTTTATCGTATCGAGGGGAATACTTTTATATTATAACAATCGAGTCCATCAGTATTTTGACAGACTATAGTGAAGGTGGTTGCATTGTTTTCGTTTCAGTGCATGTTTGAATTTTTCCTTATCCCATTTTGATTGGTACTGAAACATTTAATTATAAGTCAGAGAATTTAGTTCTGGGAATACTGTAGACACCCCGCAAAAAAAAAAGTTTTGACCTGGAAATTTCCCGATCAATAAGCGCAGATTAAAAATATGTCCTCTCTGTTCTTCGCTAATCCATTAGGACCCCACGACCTATCTCAATATGTGAAGGAGAGGAAAAGCTTGTGTGGGGATAGCGTGTGTGAGTGGACCTTTGCTTGTACTCCCCCCCCCCCTCGACAATTCGACACTGTCACGCCACCAACTGTGGAAATTGAAGTTTCTGGTGAATTAGAAAGTTTAATAAACGGATAATAGTCGAAATACGGGGGGACAAATTTTAATGGATTCAATCTACTATCAGGCTATGGAAGTGTATAAAGGTGCTTGCGATTTACTGACTCGTTTCAAGGATAATAACGGAGCTTTCTTAATTAAATTCGAGGGATTAACCGCTTTTGTTGATTAAGGGAACAGTGTTAGAGGAGAAAGTGAGAGAGAGCCCTTGCTCCCTGGGAGCTCAGTGCCTATCCATATTTTTTAATTTTCCTCTTTTTTAACGAGCTTTTCCATTCAAGACAGAAGAACAATATTGAATTTTCGATTCAGGGAATTTCCGCGAGAATGCTGCATCAAAGCCCATGCTGGAGAGAGCAGTACTCACCATCCTCGTTCTCGCTATTTATGGTGTAAATGTCGGGAGGGGGGGGGAGGGCTTGAAATGTTCAATAGGGCAAGCTTGCGCTTGACTTTGTGATGCGTTGGTGGGGGGGGGGGGGCTGAACTCTCTCTCATACAGGAAGGCAGGTAATAATTATTCGCCTACGCTCTAGTTCAATAAGCACCGAGGAAAGCTTTTGTCTCATGTTCTACAAAGGATTTAATGGGGTGATGTCGGGTGAGAATGAGGGTGAGGGAACAAGTAACTTAAGATAAGCGAACCTGTTGTTGTGGAGTGGAAGGGGTGTGTCACCTACACCTATTCATCTCTCTCGCTATTCCTTGACGCTTTATTACGTTTTTGACGGCACTTCATCTTTATAACGGTCTTTATTTCGTTGTGAGCTGTAACTTTCAGAGTATACGGGGTGTTAACGTTAAGGTCGCATTACCGGCCAGGGGTCGATTCTGCAATTCATTTGCGGCAAAAGTTGTCCTCTGCAAAAAAAAAAAAAAAAATCACCCCGCACGAAGTCCGACTTTTTTCACTTTTAAGATTTTTTTCGTGTTACGGATCTTGCGTTACTAAAATGACCGTAACCCGCTTATTTCTGGTCGAAAATCAAATTTGAATACACCCTTGGAAAGAGCGTAAAATTTCCCATCGTCCCAGTGCAAAATATTATTTTAAATGTAGATTCCGGGGATGTAAAATGGGCGAAATTCCGAAAGTTTGGAGTGTTTTGAACTCCGACTAAATCAGTCAGTTAATCCCACGCTGCAGTCTTAAAAGTTGGGGTAGAACCTCAGCTTTCTTTAGGTCTAGTCATTTTTTTAATTACAAAATCCAATAGGTGAGAAAACCGCGTGTGATTGAAAAAAATATTTTTTTTAAATCTTACTCAAATATTTAAAGACCGTCAAATCTTTACAGTTTGTTGGAATAAGGGGTGGATTTTACTTGTTTTTTCTGCTTAATGCTGCCTTATTTAGTCGATGCATTTGTGCATCCCATCCAGCAAATCCATAACTTTAAGAACTCTAGTTTTAGGTCCCTCCACAAACGTAGGTTGTGATGGGAGGTCATAGAATTGGTCATCTAAATCCAATCCTCATGTGAAAAAATGCATTCATTAGGGAGTAATAAATCTCTTACTCTGATTACTCAGAGCGTTTTACAGTAACTGTTAAACGCCAAGCAAGATTAACTCGGAGCACAGTTTATCAAATAGGAGAAAGCTTTTTTAGAGGATCTGCTTGAGGATTCGCGTATTCGGTGATCAAATCAGGGCGACCAGGAGGGGGGGGGGGTTCAGAACAGGTATTGAGGCAGAAAATGCATCAAGCAACACGAGGAACACACTGAAAAATTGACAAAGCGAATAAAATAGCTCTTGCTTCTCTTTTCAAACTGGTACCATCAGAGTTGTCATGAATTCATTTTTTCACACGTTGATTGGAGTTCTTATGGCATCCTAGAAGCCCGGACCTTATCCATCTCGACTTCCGTTTGTGGATGGACCTAAAACTATAGTTCATAAAGTTATGGATCTGCTGGATAGGATTCACATATGCAGCGACTAAATGAGGCATTCAGCGAGAAAAAACAAGTAAAACCCACCCCTTACTCCACCAAACGGTAAAGATTTGATGGTCATTAAATAATTGAGTAAGATTTAAAAAAAAAAAAACTTTTTTTTTTGCGATCGGACGCGGTTTTCTCACCTATTGAATTTTTTATTTAAAAAATGACTAGACCTAAAGAAAACTGAGGTTCTACGCCAACTTTTAAAACCGCAGTGTAGGATTAACTGACTGATTTAGTTGGAGTTGAAAAAGTTTGAAAATACTTCAAACTTTCGGAATTTCGCACATTTTACTACTCGAGCTCATTTTACATCCCCGGAATCCTACATTTAAAATAATATTTTGCACTGGGACGATGGGAAATTTAACGCTCTTTCCAACGGCGTATTCAAATTTGATTTTCGACCAGAAATAATCGAGTTACAGTCGATTTAGTAACGCAAGGTCCGTAACACGAAAAAAAATCTTAAAAGTGAAAAAAGTCGAACTTCGTGCGTGGTGAATTTTTTTTTTTGTGCAGAGGACAACTTTTTCCGCAATTGAGTTGCAGAATCGACCCCTGGGGCTGAAGTACGAAGGGGTGTTATATGGAATAACACGGGTGGTATCCACGTGACAACCATTTTAATTGTGATAGAATAACGCCGTGTTAAAATTATAACACCCCTTCGTACTTGCCCCCGGGCCGGTGGTGCGACGTTAACCTTAACACCCTGTATATTGCTGAATTTGCATTTCAACTTTAAACACCAAAATGCACTCAAGCAATTGTTCAGAATGCGGAAATCGTGAAACCCACTCCCCTCCCCAGCGCTTTTGTTTTTGTCATCAATAAATTAGACCGACACTTTACCGGACAAATTTAGTTCTTTTTCCAGTTTTACACGATATCAAAAGGCTTATTTCTCGCATCAAATAATGGTGAAAGGGTAGGCAAATTTCCGCACGACACACTGTGTGTTGCGGAGCGTGCCTATCCTGCATCCATTGAGATTCGGACTTTCAGTGGCATGGGGAAATAAACATGAAGAACCAGGATGCAGGAATATTGTAGTACTTACCCGAAGTGACGCTTTTTTTGCTGGTGTTGAGAAAGTTGATTGGAGGAGTAAAAGTACCGGTCACATACGTTGCAGGTGAGATTTTCGTCTGGAAAAGAATAATAACCACGAAACCATGAAATTTGATCCCCAGGGTTACGTCCTCGCCATTAACCTTTTCCCTTTACGACAGCCGGTTTTCCGGGGCTTACCGTTGTCAGAGTCCTGACTTAAATCATCCTCTATGTCCAGTTCTGAGCACGAACTCGAGTCCGAGCCAAATTCGGACGCAGCGCACACATAGTCAAATATCGACTCTTTTTTGTCATTGTCGTTTCTGTTGTCTGTTTTACTGTCTTCGTCCACGCAGCAGAGTTTGTTGTAGCCGGCCACTCCACTACCACCTCCTCCACCACCAGCACCGCCTCCGACGCCTGCTCCTGTGTGAAATAAAAAGGCAAACAATGCAGCCAATAACGATTAACTGAGGGACCATTGAAATACGCAGTTTATTTGGCGAAGATGGTGCCAATATAGGATGATCCCCGAACCGTATGGTTTTGTTAATGTTTTATTATTGCCAAACAAGAAAATAAACAGATGCGCCAGGGATCCTCTTACATTGGCACTATAGTTGAACCACATTCTAATGGAACCTAAAAATCAATAAAACCAATTTGTTTTACATATGGTCAGGTTCATTTACATCTGGAAATTTTGTCTAAAAATTCCATCAGAGTACAGAATTGCAAGTTTTATCATTGTGTGTAAACAGGTGGGGAGGGGAGATGGTAACAGATTCCTTAGAAACAATGTCATGGCGTGGTTTGCTTGCTTGAATAATGATGAAATGAGCTTGATAATAAGCTTTTTTCGGTACTTTGATCGCCCGGTCTCCAATTGTCGTTAAAGGTCGTGTACAAATGGGTCAATTAAGGAAGCAATGAGACTTCCGGACTGAAGGGACTATTCAAGAAGTTAGGGCACTCCTTCCTTATGTTGTTCGTTTGAAAGTTATTCTTAGGCACTAAATGCGTCAAAAGTGAAATCAATTTAACTCAATTGTCAATTCAACTATTTGTAACTCCGTACTGTTTATAGGGCTCGTTGTAATAGGCCAAAATGAAATAGCGATTTTTATTAATCATCAACAAATTTTAACTTTTTCCCCTACCGTTCTGAGAGGAGACATTATTGTTGATCGAATTGAAAAACGATACGGCTCCGTGCGTCAACCTGGACTTCTTCAGAATCCAAAACATTGCTGTGTTCGTTTGGCTGGTTTGGGCGAGTCACTGGTGTGTGCCTCGACAAAATCCAGCCGGATGAGAAGTAGGTGGAGGATGGTGGATGCTTTTTTGCATTTGCCCGCCTCCAACACACCCCCGTCCGACCGTCCTTACCCTTGCCCTTTGCCACCACCCATCTTTGTATTCCAATGGACCGGAAACAGGCGCACGCTTCGTTGTTCTCTCGGGTTGTGGAGGCGGCAGAGTTGGGCAGGGGCGGTAGTATCCCCAAGGGGGTGTTGCCCGCTGGAATCTTGGAGTGAGTGGGTGACTTGGATAGGGGGTTGGTGGGCTTTATCTCTTGCAACCAGCCCTTGGGTCTCTGCTTTTATATTTGGAGGCCAACGAAGGTCAAGGACTACAAGCTGTAGCTGGTGCTTACTGCTTATCCAAATAAATTTATTTTATTACTTGTTCTGAAGGTATGTAAAGCACGATCGTTGCTAATTTATTGGTTGTACATTAAAAAACGAACTAAATCCACCCATTACCTCAGGAATCATCCCGTTAATGATACAAAATTTTTATTTTATTGCACGAATTAATTAATTTCTGCTTTGCTGTGCCTAGAGTGCCGTTGGCGGCCTTGTCAACTGGGAACTGTGGCGTTTAGACTTATCACCTCCTGTCAAAAAGAACACTAATATATCACGTGAGTCCATTATTTACTCTAATACGCGACGTTTTACCCAAAAGTGATTAATTCGTTGACAGTACTCAGGTATTGAATCGAAGCAGCCCAAAATTAATTGCACGGAATGACGTGGTTCGGAAATTTCCTGAGGAGAATCAACGCCTCGACGAACCCAGATTCTGTCGTCGAAGTTAAAACGGACAAATACCTCAATCGACCGATTATAAGTCGAGAGGACGGGATATTTCTCTACGGTGAGGATGGAGAGAGCAGGACGTTTGAGATTGTTTTTCACAAGCCATGCTCCGAGAGTCTGACTGATGGCTACAGGTAAGGTGATCTCGGCGTGGAGTTTGTGTTATTTTGGTGACTATACAGCCCCTTGGGCTGTTGATCGTTTCTTCCTTTCTGATGACACAATCACCTGAAGATTTAAAGGCCGTAGCACCCCGCAGATGCCTCAGTTCACACAGATATCTCGTTCCCTTCTCGACAACATCCTTGAACGACAATGACTATGTTACGTTTCATGTGGGATGAGGCCATCCCCTCCATAGTTACCCTCGGCTTACGTGCTTGATCTTAGGTGACCGGCCACTGTTCTGTAAAAAGCTTCTATTCAGGCTTAAGAGCCTGTTCTGCACCCTCTCCCGGCGTGAGACTCAACAGGCTGATATTTCAGGTCTCCTCGCGCGTATGATCCATCTAATTGGCCAGTCCTTGATGCCTAGGCCACTCTCCTCCTCCGCAGACGCACGTCCCCTTACTTCCTGTCGACCAGTGAATCCATTACTGTTGTGCGGTTCCTCGTGTTGCTATCCATTACATTTTGTACTATTATGTTTTGGAAATTTTGAATGACCCATAAAAACGTTTCTTACAGCCTTCTCAGGATGGAGGACAGAAGCATGGCATTAACGAGATTCAATTGCTTGAAAGACACGTTACCCCTGCTGTGCGATGTATCAAAAACCAGTAACGTACGTTACATTTAACTGCGGTCAACACGAATTTTCTGGCAAACTATTTGTTGTATTGCAGAGTCTGAGCAGTATTCAAAAATTTTGTGACATGATTTTGGAACACCCAACGTGGAGTATATGCCATTTTGTAGTTCAGTTTAATTACTTGGAGGCGTTGACTTTACCAAGGGTGTCAAGGTGAGGTAGCCAACTACGAATCCGGTGGTTTTGTTTTTCTTACAATGAAGTTATTTTCAGTCACATAAACACATCGGATCCAGAGACCGGTCTTTCGCCATTACAGCTGGCCATTCAACAGTGCAACCTGCCTATGATCAACAAACTTATTCAGAATAGGGCTAATATTAATCATTACGATAACGACAGCAACTCAGTTTATCATTTCGCTTCTTTCACGAATAAGGAAATCATTATGGTTGGCGTTTCTTTTTTGTTTTTTACTCAACAGAAATTAACATCCACCATTACATATAACATTCACCACAATTAATAGGCTCTTCACGCTCTTAACGACTTAAGAGTGAGTCTCGACCATGTGAACAAGTCTGGATACTCGCCGCTTCACATCGCCTGTTTTGAAAATAGACCCGAGTGTGTTGTCACGCTGCTAGCCCTTGGAGCGGACGCGAATAAATCTGCTACGAGGCCACGCGACGGCTTCCAGTCTCAGCCGGCAGTTATGGGTGATTTCGTGACTGGTGTACAAAATAAACTCATGCCGGATGTTTGTTACCCCTTTCCCCTTCGCTCAACCGTATTGTGTTTCAATTTTTGCTCCTTTTTAGGAAATGAAAAATGGTGGAACTCCACTACATTGGTGCACCTCCAAAGAAGTGATTAACGCACTCCTTGACAGAAACTGTGATATTAATGCTTTAAATTTCGCTTCAATGACTGCGCTTCAAGTTATGGTAATTGAAATTCGTCCCCCCCCCCCTCATTCTTTCTCACGACAGTTTTTGTTTTAGACAGTGCGCAATAGCTTCGAATGTGTCGTAGCCCTTCTGGCTAGGGACGCGGACATTTCTGTCACTGATATGGACGGAAATACCGCGTTGCATTTGGCTGTTAAAGCTAAAAATATTCCAATAATTCAAGCACTAGTCGCGTTTGGCGCTGAACTGGACTTCCTGTAACTTTTAACCTATTTATACAATTAGTATTTTTTTTTTTTTTTTTTTCTAATTTGAAATTCTCGTTTCCAGTAACAACGCGGGTTTTACCGCACGTCACCTGGCAGCTGTTATGTTGAACGAGATCGGTGGTAAAATGGTGTACACGTTGCACGCGGTCGGTGCAAGTCGATGTTTGAGCGTAATGGAATCTTGTACACCGCAGTGCGGTCCGAGGGGTACCGACGACGGCATACCACCACCCGTGCCGGCCGGTCGTGAGCCGAGAGTCATGTCGGAATGTTTCATGCGTGAATGTCTCGGTGAGCCTTACCTCAGCCACCAAGCCATGATTTCCTCCCGTACCACGCTGGCCTAAGGCCTGACTCTAATAGGCAATAGATCGTCTCACGATGTTGTTGTTTTGTTTTTGCAGAAATGGCGACAAAGAACACGAGAGGAGGTCGAGTGCTTTGTTTGGACGGTGGTGGTATTCGCGGTCTGGTCCTCATAAGCATTCTTTTACACCTGGAAAGGGCTATCGGCAGACCCATTATTCATTGTTTCGATTGGATTGCCGCTACCAGTACCGGAGGGATTCTGGCTCTCGCATTATCTGCTGGTAAGGAAATTATTTTTACTGCTGGGTGGGGGCCCTTGCTACAACCCACTCTTCACATTATTTAAACCGCTTATTATGTGGGAAAAAATGTAATTATTCGAGTTTTGAAAAGACCCTGACAACTCTACAAGAAGATCTCGTCGTTTTTACTAAGCTTTTCGCTTTAGGTCAAACCCTCAAAAATTGCCTCTGTTTGTATTTTCGCCTGAAAGATCAAGCTTTCAACGGTATTCGTCCTTACAATAGTGAGCCATTAGAAAATTTACTGAAAGAAGTTTTGGGCACAGACACAACCATGTCGGAAATTACACATCCAAAGTACTACACACGCCTTTTTACTTTTCTTTTTTTTCCGCGTGTCATCTATTTCTGAATCGGGATATTTTGTTATTTTATTTTTAGGCTGCTAATTACCGGTTGTTTAGCCGATAGAACGCCCGTGGATTTACACCTTTTTAGAAATTACGAGTCTCCGAGTGAGATGCTCTCGAATTATCCGGTACCGCCGTCAACTGGCCCCGCGTTTGCTACGCTGCCAACTTGTAAGGAGCAACTCATTTGGGAGGCAGCCCGTGCCACGGGAGCGGCACCTTCTTACTTTAGGTTTGTTGATTTGTTGTAATTTTTACGAAGGTTTTCACCCCCTCATGCGTTCCGCGTTACCTTTTTTTTTTTAGAGCTTTCGGGCGTTTCATAGACGGCGGTCTCATAGCCAACAACCCAACATTGGACGCTCTCACTGAAATTCACGAGTACAACACGGCACTACGTCAATTGGGCCGTGGGTCAGAAGCTGTCGATCCAACTGTTATCGTTTCAGTCGGCACCGGCTCAGTGCCCACTGTCGCGACAAGCAACGTCGACATTTTCAAACCGACCGGGATTTGGGAAACGGCCAAGGTTATGTCTGGCATGTTGACAATGCAGGCCGTTCTCGTTGATCAAGCCACGCAAGCCGATGGTCGGGTTATCGACAGGGCGCAAGCATTGTGCTCGATGCTGAAAATACCTTACTTCAGGTATCATGAAAAACAATTCAAGCGTGACTTTGTGCAATCACCTTAACATTTCTAACTCCCCCCCCCCCGCACTACAGATTTTCGCCGCAACTATCTGAAAACGTCGTCATGGATGAAAAGTCTGACGCTAAACTGGTCAATCTCATCTGGGAAACGCGAGCCTACATCAATTCTCAGACGGCTCTAGTCATAAAGTTAGTCAACCTGTTGAATTGTTAAAGAAATTCGCTCTCTTTGCCTTAGAATAGCAACGCCTATCTGTAGAACAAAGTGGAAATGGCCTTGGTGGGAAAACAGGTTCGTTCTTTTTTTCTTTTTTTTTTTATTCACTTTCGTTTAATTTGTGGCTGTTTAACGATGAAACCTTAATAATTAAATCATGTTAATGAAAAATGCGAACCTGTAGCAATTTTTCAGCATGAGCGAAGCCTCGGAAATGAAGAAATTAATGAAATTAGTAGCATCTTTAAGAATTTTTGCCCTTGTTAAACGACTTTAAATCAACTATTTTTGAAAAAAAAAGGCGACAAGTAATTTAAAAAATATTTGTTTTATTTACACTACAAAAACAACTTTAAACAACAATAAAACAGTTTTTTGAACTTCGTTCTTAAAGTACAGTATTATATCACGAGTTTTCGTTAAGTTCTTTGTGGAACCTCTAGTGCTACTTGGGTTAGTCGTTTTTTTTTTTCTCGGTGAATATGGCGCTATTTTAACAAGCGCAATCGCAGGCACATCGACGAACCCTCGGTTTCAGTGGGTTTTCAACGCTTCGAATCGACCTCGGTTGGACGACTGTGATTCCGAGTTGAGGCGAGAGTTAATTAAATTGTTTTAGCATTTTTCAGGATTTACTCACAATGAGGACGGTCGTGAAGATTAACGAATGGTGGAGGTGGTGGCCTGACGGTGTCAGAAGGTACGGAAGGCTGCTGATGGTCGCCAGGCATGACGATCGTCTGATGTTCGACAGGGTGGTGCTCCATGGAGCGGCCCTCTGGTCTTGGATGAGGGTGAGGAGGGTGGACTCCCTGATAGACGGGAATCACCTGAGACGATGCAACCGAATGAGAAAAAAAGGTAAACGCGGTATTATAAATTGGTTTTACCTCTTCTTGAATAATGATATTGTCAGATTCAGGAATGAATTGAGCCGGTAATTGAGGAGGCAGTCTTCTGTGTTGACGCAATTGAGCCTGTTGAGCGGCCATTTGTTCGGCAGCCAGTTCACGTTGAACGGCTTGCAATACCTGTGAAACGAAGATTGACATTTTTTGGTGCTCTGCCAGACACTCTCCGCCATTGAGGTTCATACCTGAGGAGGAATCATCTGATGGGGTAAGTGCCGTTGTTCTTGATGTTCGAGCGATGATGGTTGACCATGCATTTGAGGGGGGAATTGATGAATGGGAAACGTCGGTATCATCGGCTGTCTGTGTGGAATGGCGTTAGGGTTGGACAGGGGCATTTGATGGACCTGGATGGGTACGATTTGCATGAACGGCATCTGTTGTTCCTGTTCAGATGGCCCGTGTCTTTCTCGTAACAATTAATTTTAGTCTTGTTCTAACGTTTTTTTCTCGATTATTTCTACCTTTGTTCGTTACCCGACTCGCAGAAAATTGCCATTCGTTCACCAGTGATGTGTTCATATCGAGGGTCGGTCGTCAAATTCAATCCGAACGGAAGTCGGACAGTTTTAGGCTGATGATCCATAACTTCCTCAGCTTTCCTTTTCTCTACGACGCAGTTCATTTTAGATTTTTGATTTTTCTCCAGCATCGACTAAACTCACGGAAATAACCGAGTTAATTTAATTGTTGTCACCAAACTCCCGCGCTCTGGTACTCACTCCAGCCAGTTCGTCAAAGTCGAGCATCAAGGGAAGTTTAAACGTTTTCGTTTCTTCCCTCGACTCGGATGGCTGAGACTCATCGACTTGATTTTGACTATCCTCTTCTTGTCTCTGGCGACGACCGTGATTCTCACCGGCTGACATAGCGGAATCGAGTTTGTTGTTGTTGTTGTCGTTCAACTCATCCGAGTCCATAGGGTCGACCACTAGATGTTGAAAAGTAGGCCTGTCCTCGACATTTTCTTGCTGTAAAAAGAGGTTGTCAGAGTGGGGGTTAATTCGAGCACCACGACATTAAATCCGTGCCAGCCCTTTTAGTGGCTTACAATGTTATAAGCCTGGGAGCCAATATAAAACTATTCCTCCCTTTTGTTAATATCGCTTGTTACTGGAAAGCGCCTGTGATCTGTTTTTTGAATTCAATATTTCACCAAGTCACGATTTTCCTCGCTCTGTATACTAATAAATCGATTAATATTCAAAAAGCAGATCCTCTTTCATAGCTATTAGTAATAACAGTTTCTTGGTTTGAAAACTTTCACTATTACGTAAAGCGTTGGAGTTGTCTTCCCCGTTCTTTCTTCTCCATCTTCTTCAACGAGCCTTTTTTTTTATTTACTTGTCATGTTTGAAGTTTCACGAAGAAGGTGTCGGTACCTACTTCAAACTGATTACGCGGCTGAGAAACTTCTTTGTTTGACCGCCTTGATTGTGATTTATTATTAGCGTATTGCATTTAGAGTCTTGAGGCGTCATCTCATTATAACTAGTTTGTAGTTGCGATTAGCACCTTTTCTTTTTATTTAAGAAAGCCGAAATGGCGTGGGTGAACCTCGGTCACACGTGCCCACCCGCCCCCACTCCTTTGTTTCGAAGAATAGGGAAATAATTTTTAAAGAAGCGCGAGGAGGGCTTTCTCCATTATATCGCAATTCAAAGCCTACAGTGAAACTTTTTCCGTCGATTTCCCAACTCAACTCACCAGCGCTCAGTGTCTGAATTTCTCCTCATTCCCTCGTAATTTTGGTACGCGTGCAATACTTGGCGCTTCATGCGGGATTTTAAAAAGAACAAAAAAAACGCCTCGTCCCTTTGATTAACGAGAGCCGAGATTAAACCATTAGCGCGGCATAATTAGCGAAGGGGAAAAAAGCCCGGTCTCCCGTGAAAAATTTCTCTTGCTTATTGATTTCGTAAAAATGTCACGCTCCTTGCGAATTTTTTTGTTCGATTATTGAATAAACAAGCCCCCCCCCATCCCACCCACCCACCGTCACTCACGATCGCATTCCGTACAACCATAGTGATATAAGTCACGGAAGAAAAGATCAACGACCTAGCATGGCACATTGCCCGAACGCTGCAGCTCGCTGCCCCCTTCCCCTCCAAAAATCACACTGGGTTCCCAATGGGTTTATTTCGCACACGGTTATTTCATAATAAGTTATTATGGGGCGGTTGTTTTTTCCTTTTTTTATTCGATTACCTCTCGAAGGGATGCTCGTAGCTTTTTGAAGCGAAAGTTTTCCCCCTTGAAAAGTTGGAGAGAGAGAGAGAGGAAACAAGAAAACCTAACACGTTATTATTAATTGTTGAAATTTCAATTGAGAGAGAGAGTGAGTTAACATGAAAATTTCGAGGTACGTGACGTACCCTCCTCCAACTGTTGTACTACCCGCAGCTTGTCCTGAACTACAGGGAATCCCCCAACTACCTTTTTTTATTGCTCCGTTTCGGTCTTTTTTTTGTTGTTGTTTTGTTATTAGCCGCGACCGTTACGCGTACTGTTTGCGTGACGTGATTGTACAAGCCTAATGTGGGCCTTTCTGTAATTGCCGTTGCACAGTTAGCGATGCAACTTTTTCATATCTTTTCAGCGTTTTCATGTCTAGAAATGAGGACTTTAATAGATTTTTTAAGAAAAAGATATCCGTATCCCACCACTAATATCTCTTCACTGTGTGATGTCGCTGATTCTCACAGGGTTGTTTCGTATAATGAGCTAATCAACCCTCTCAATCACTTTTTTTATTAAGCTTGAGAGTCGTAAAGTAATTTTGTAATATGTCGAAACTCCGTATAAAGTGCATTTCAAATGGGTAAATTACTGACATAATTCCACACCTCCACTCAGACAAGGTGGTAAATGGCAAACTCATCAAATCAGACTCGGAGTTTGAGGTACGAATCCCTTCCATATCGCTCCACATTCTATGTACTCCTCGCGATAATTTGTTTGCCCTTTTTCAACTTTATTTTTACTTTCTCAACCTCGTCAGTATCCCCCAGTTTGATCGCACCCTGTGATTACCTCGTAATTAACTTCACCAGCAATTTTCGCCGAGCCCCCCCCCCCAACCCCTAAAGAAGAAGCTTCGTCGTCTTTATCATTTTTTTAATAGACACAAATATTCCCACAATAAGTGTGCTTCTCCCCTATTATCACCCCCCCCCCTCACTATCAATTCATTTGAAGACATTTTTCGGAACAATTTTGTTTGACTTCGGGAAAGTCCAAGGTTTGAACAATCCTATTGTCTCGCGTGGAAATCACCTTGACAAAAGGAGTCACTAGCAACAACAGCGGAAAAAAAAACACAGTTTTTGATGTACCGCGTCACTTGCAAAGATTTCACCTGTCCCGCGAGTCAATTTCGTCTTTCCTTTAATGCAGCTAGGGCGGGAAGGATCTTACGATTTTTTTTTTTTTTTTCTTTCCTGTACTGAAGGTTTTAAAGAGTCACTCCCCTTCCAATCAAACGCTGTGTTATTGAATGTTGAAAACGTATTTTTGATGATTCGTGGTGATGGTGGGGGGGGGGGGGCTTCTTGAGTTTTTTGAGCTTTCGCCATCGGTGCACGCAAAAGTGAATATCATGGACGAATCATTCATCAGAATCCGTGAATATGAATGATATAATTGGCATTGTGGAGGGAAGGGTTAGTTACAAGCTTACATTCCGTTTTTTTTTTTTAAACTTAGCTGGTGGAAAAAAATCTTCGCTACCTGCACTTGTGGTAGTTCACTCATTAAGCACGTATTTCGCCTGTTTCTTCCTCGTGAAGAACTTCCTTCTTTATATAAGATTTTCGGCGTGAAAATCAATGAGCGTTACGGGAAGGCGAACTGCCACTTTGGACGTGTTCCAAACAACCCTCAAGCACACTTACAAAAGTCACCAAAAGAAGATCGCGTGAATTGACTTTTTTCAGGCCCTACTGCGCAGGATTAATGAATTTAACGACAGGACATGCGAGTGGAATTGTCTCGCCTTGATAAGCTTTACCATACCCTCCTCCTCAACTGTGTTTCTGTTGCCGAAAACACTCGGTGCCATGAAGAAAGCGGAAACTTTGGTTGCGACATTTTCCCTGAAGGATGTCAGTTAATTAGCTTATTCTTTTTTTAGTGATTCGATACTTTCGAGAACGAGTCGCGTTCTGGTCTGGTGTAGCTTGGTGGCTTATGGATTAATCTACGCCCCTCACGTCGGCCTTGTCCATCGGAGGTCAATCACTTAGCAGATATTTTACAAGTGATCCTCGCTGGTCCTTCTTGAACCTCCAAAAATCAGGCGGATAGCCATAGTTCAAACCCTTAAAGACCCACCAGGTGGAAATATGTATCTAGTGTCTAAAACTCCGATAAAATACCCACCCACCCCCTCACCAACATTAACAAAGTGAAGGGAGCTCGATTGACTGCCTGAGAAAGCTAGTCGCCGCTTATAAGCCAGTTTTCCAAAGTCTTTCAAAACTTTGATTCTCTAAACAGGGAAACTTGACTATTGAGTACTCCACGTCAAAAAACCGACCATCATTCCCCTTCCCGCTCAACTAACACAACCCCCTTCAGCGTATAAATTTTAAAAATATATAGTTACAAACGTACCTGAGAAACGGCGCTATAGTCCTGGTAGCACGTAACTGACGCTGTCACATAGGCTGACGCCACCATGAAAAAACCGATTATGAAACTGACGGCGACTAAAGTGACGGCAGCAATCCGAGCGATTTGAACTGCCGTTGAACCTTTGGATCGAACGTATGCCTGCCAAAAAAGGAGGAAAAAACGGAATTAATTGATGCGTTGTAAACAGGAGTTTACAGAGAGAGGGGGGGATCCTTAAATTAATGATTGCTTAGACGTCATAAGTAGTTGTAAAGAGTCAGGTCATGACGGTCGTGATTCGGCAGTTCCTAGCCATCATTTTTCGAGTGTTTGATTTTGAAAAAAAAATTATTGAAGTTTTGCATACACAAGTACCAAGCCATTTCTTGGGTACTCGAGGTTGTTATTATCGGTCTTCCACTCGACCTGGCCTTCTTCTCTCCTCGCCTTTATAATTACAGCGACTTTCAACGTTCTTTATTCTATAGTTTTTAAAGCTCCAATGTTCCCGCGATTGCAGCAGGGCGCATCTTTTTTTTAAAAAAATTGTCAGCTTTTGTTCTTTCCCTCTTCATTAGCGTTACTATTGAAGGTTTACTCCTTTGTCGCATTGTTTTTGAATAATGTTTCCTGCTAGCGAGTTCTCCTTACACCCCCCCCCCCCCACCATACAACGACAACGAGTCTTTACCACGTATGAGTGAGTCTCATGAAAGTTCTGCAAGTGTAGAGTCTAAAAGTGTACAAATACATTGTTCATTTTCCTCGTAATAATTATAAATAAGTATATAAGATTTAAAGTGACCGTTATTAAATCCAGGGGAAGGAAAAAAGCGAAAGTAATTTTATTGGCCCACAAGGAGAAAAGGAAGAGCATAAAAAAAAATCGAGCAAAGGGAGAAAGTGTAAGAAAATTTCATGGAGCTTTAACACCCTTCAATGGTTTATAACTGTCGCCTCTAGTCGGTTTCTAGTTGCACACACTCCCAGAAAGCGATGTATAATTTATGCGCGTCTCAGCCACACTTTTTCATATAAGTAATCAAGGGAGTAAAAATAGCGTATTTAGGTCGAAAAAGCATAAAGAAAGTAGTTGCTTTCTCCTCCCACGACTTTGACAAGAGAGTTTTGTGTTTGCTTGTTACCTAGTAGCGGGGGGGAGGGGTGAAGAACTGGAACTTTTTAAAACCCGGGTAGAGGTAGAGGTCATCTTTAAAGAAAGTGCCTTCAGAGTTCAGAGTGTTTTGCGTACACTGTTCTTCATTCCGTTCAGATTATTTCCTGATTTTATGCCTGCCTGAACAATTGCGGGTGTTGGTTGGAAGACGTCTTTGAGATTAGACGGGAAGTCAAGTCTTTTCTAGGATTTCCCTTCTTTAAACTTTCTATTTCTTTTTAAAGAAAAATCAGGATTTGCGGTTGTTCGATAGTGTGAAAAAAATGAAAAGTTCGACGCGTTAAACGCTTCTCCCCCTCCCCCGCCACCGGTCCCTAGCATCTAGCCACCAACGCGCAACGGTTCCTCAACTTCTACCGGTTGTAGCACAATATGAGGACCTACCTCAACATTGTCTCGCTGTTTGTTACAGGGGGAAGCGGGAGGTACCAAAGTCAATAACAAAAAAAACAACTAATTTCGACTGTTGTCTGTTACGTAATTTAATTCTATCGTGCATTTTTAGTGCCGTATTAATAGAATTGACTTTAATTGAAAAATTGCGTAAAAATTGGATGGTTTGGTTCCACATAAAAAAAAAAAAACCAAACGATTGTGTCAATCTATTGAGACTGGCGAGTTCTATTATCCCCCCCCCCCATCCCCACACCAAAAGTTTTGGTAGTTCTTACGGTTTTCCATGCAAAGGATGTTCATTCCAGGTGTGTTTCTTTTCGATTTCCCTTTTATATAGTGAATGTAGGTATAGGTACCGTACAGTCGTATGTTTTTAAACAAAAGGATTGAAGAAAACCGTAGTCTCGAGTGAGAGAGTGAGTGTGTGATTGTGAGAGGGAATACTGTGGGTTGGAGAGAATTTCGAAATGCTCGCAGGAGTGTTGCGTTTTTGATGGTTGGGTTTCAAGAAAATAACTTGTTTATAATGGTGTGATTTTCAATTGTCTTTAAATCACGGGAAATCATGATGTACCCCTGTAATTTAAATTTACCCTCATCTCATCTGAGTAGTTTTCCTCCAATAACCATCTTTTATTCGAGAATAAAAATAAGAGAAAGGCTGTGTTTTTAACGTTTCAAGGATAATCGTGCTTACGAAGTTTCAAATGAGAGAACAAGACCTCAAGGGGGGAAGTGTGAGCATTAAATGTCTGTTTCTGGATTTTCCAAGGCTAACACATTATAATTTATTGTAAGTACTCGCCCTAGTAACTTCATTGATGACCAAAATTGGTTTGGTTAGCCATATGAACCCTACCCTTCAGCTCCTCCATGTATTACAAATATTTTTGGACAGTTCTAAAATCAAAAAATTAGTACACTCACCGGCGGTGGCTCTGAGGAGTAAACTTCCGAGGGGGGATATTCCTTAATTTGCACGCCAACTGCCGAAATTGAGTCGGACTGAGCCTCGTGTTGCTTATCCATAATTAATTAATAAAAAAAAAATGGGCCCTTCTTTAAATTGTTACAACGACTTGAATAGAAAGGAAATAAAGGTCTTTAAGCCGACGAAGGACCAAGTTCGTCTGCCATGGGTTGGAAATCGAGGTAAGGTAAAAAAGAAGAGATCCTTCGAGTAGGAGAGAGAGCGAGGGGTGCCGAGTTGAAAAAAAGAGAGGACTTCCCCTACTCTTTATACCTATTCGTGCCCACCAAATATATCTTAATGCATTTTTGTTTTTGTTTTCACGTAATGAGATAATTTTTTGATAGCTACAGTAATTTAGTTCATCGGTATTCATTCGCTTTTGTGTTCAAAATCGACAAGACGATTTTTTTTTTTAAATCTCTCGATGGAGGCTTTTTACAATCAGGCCAAAAGTTACTCACTTGTGACCCACTTGTTAACGGGTTTTAGGCTTTTTTCCCTTCTTTTTCTTCACGCGTCCCGGCGCAGAAACGTTGAACGGTAAGTCTAGGTACTGTAGGTACACTGGTGAGGGGGAGGGGGGGGGCTTTACAATTCATTTTTCTCTTTCTTGCTGTAGTTGCGGATTTAGTGATGTTGAAGCATTTACAAGGGCACCAAAATCGAGAAATGTGGAGACCTCAAATCAGAAGGAATGTGTTCCACCCTCCCCTGGAACTTCAGTGGTCGAGGGCTTCAAGGTGTAGAGGAGCTCGTAGAATCTTCCTTCTTTTTCACGCAATATGCGGCGCAACGCTGGGCCCTGTGGCCTTTCCTGCCAGGAATATGCCCCTCCCTCCTTCCCCCCCGATTCTCTACATCTCTGGGCTTATTTTGTCATTGCCGTCACCATATTTGGGATTTCATCATGGTTTTTCTTCCCGAAGTCGGTCGTGGTTCCCTTTAAAAAGCGGTCAGACCCACGTCGCAAGCAGGAGAGAACTTGAAAAGCCAAAAACACGTGTACATATTAATTCCTAATTCTTTTAGGGTTTTATAAACATTAGAGTCCAATGGATGGCTCGGACAAATAGTTGACCTCTCTCCCAAGCTTTACATAATAGCTTAGAATAATCTGCCGTTCGAAACTTGCTATTAGAGGCCAAAAACACTAGTCGAGGGCCGAAACTTCCCTCAAACTGGCTGTAAATTACCCTTTTCCCTTGCATGGTTTCGACCGATTTTCTCTTCACTCCACGAGGCAGCCCAGTGAGGCTTGCTCATCCTTGGACTCCAGGGCAGGTCGATTGCGTGACTGATGTTTGTGGTAAAATTCATATGAAGCTTCCCTGAAAACGTTCCAAAGCAGTAAAAATCACGGGCAGAATCCCTTCAAGGAGGCTCGTCTAATTAACAAGCAATTTCGGTTGCCATAATTCCGTGTGTCATTAAACCCCAAGAAACGCTGTTCCGTGTAATTTCAATCTGTGGTTATTTTCATAAGAATAACACTAAGATTGTGGTTTAAGAGGGCGATTTTTTTAGAACCTTTTTTCGAAGTGTTTCCATATGAACCGGGTTTACGAGTCCCTCAGACCGTGCTCAATTGACAAAATCCAGCGGTTCCATTCCAAAACGCCCCTTGGGGGCTGTTAGGACCCCTCAAAGTGTCCGAAGATGAACGTTTTGGTCGATTTTCTTGACTCCACAAAATTCGTGGGGCCCCTCAGTTGATACTTTTTTCGAACTATCTTATTATTATTTCTTTCATAGAAAAAAAAAATCGTTTTCACTCTCTCTGCGAGACTGAAAGGACTGTCACTTTTTTTTAGTGCCCAAAAACCGTTGGCGGTTCATCGACTCATCTCACGGCCCTATTGTTGAAATGTCAGCATGTATTAGGGGGGGGGGAAGGAGAGATTAAACTTTATGCAGCCCTGAAGATTTAAATAATTTTTTTGCGTGCAAACGACGATGAAGGGAAAGTATCAGCCTCGTCGTGCTCTTCCCTCCTCCCCTCACCATTCTCTTTTAGAGAATGTGTTCGCGGCTTTGGTCGAGTGAATACAATAACCTTTTCTGTGGTTGTGGGTGTGTGTGTGTGTACGCGAGTACGTTTTTGCGTTGTTAAGAGTGGACTCCGATGCAATGATTTACCGATCGTTAAAAAAGATCTTTTTCTGGGGTCTGTCTGGCAGAAGCGTTATAACTCCCCCACCCCCTTCTTCTAAACATTATTATCATCCTCCTTTTGCGCGTATCGTTCAAGAAAAAAGATTAATATTCATTGAAACTGAACGTAGTGATTGGTTTATGATGAATAGCTGAAAAAACGTGACTATCAGTAAAACTAGTTTTGAGCTGACATAAAAAGTTCGAGTTTCACAAAAAGATCTTTTAGGGCTCAAGAAAACTGTTAACCCTAATCTGGGGTGACTCTTTCGAACGCACGCCTCTTTGTGTGAGGGGGGGGGGGTGTTAACTTTTGACATTTCGGTTCGTAGGGAGACACGTTTTTGGGATAATCTCACTTTCTCGATATGAAGAGACTGGGTTGAGTTAAAGGAAATCGAAAGCTACCCGGCTGTCAAAAGAGGGGGGGGGGGAGGTTCGCTAAACCCTGGGTGTATGAAAGGTTGATTGACATTTGACTCTTCGAAATTAATTATTATTTAAAAAATATTTTGTCGCTCGTAGAAGACTAAATCACCACGGTCTTATTTTTCTGTTCTGGTTAAATTTTGGAGAAGAAAAAATGAAGAAAACAATGGACCATTGTTCTCTTCCGCTTGTCTTTTCGTTCAATTTTAACTGTAACGTTGCAGGAGCTTTCCCCTTGTTTTACTTTTTTTATCGTCCAATTTTTTTTAATCAACATTCCAAAATCTTTTCTGGTTGTTTGATTCCGTCGACAGCTTTTCAAGTGTTGTATTTGATCGGTGTTTCTTTGTATACCTCCTAAGGCTGACTAATCCTTCAAATTGACGCTGTTATCTTCTCACTCCCTTCTATTCGTTTTTTTGTTGAGCGTTTGCTTAAAGAAGACTCGGAAATGTTACAGAGCACTTTGGTGCACCCCTCCCCCTTCCTCACAACATAGTTGAACGCTCCGACTCTTCAACCAGATGGTTTGTGGGTCATTCTTAGACCCCCCCCCCCCGACAACAACGCGACATAATTTCTGACCTTTTTCATCTCTTTGAACTTTGAATTTCTTTCAACTGGAAGATTTTCGGGTTACTTTTTTGACGTTACGTAAAATCAAGCCACCGCCTGACTGAACCTTAAGTCCTCTCCTTGATTTTTTTTCCAGTGGTTTGAAACTTTGATAATTGTAGACAAACTACTTTGAAGCCTATTAAGGCAATTGATTTGAAGCCTAAAAATGCTGGTATTAGAAGAGGTCTAAGGCTGTGGAAATCCGCATAGGCTCCTCTTGATTTGTCTACATCCCTGTATGTTTCCCAGATTTTGAAATCCACAATTTTCCCGAAGGGTTAGAAGCCCTTGACAAAAAGTTTCCTAAGTGCCCCTCCTCAATTCTCTGAAGGGGGTTCTTTCCTGATTCATAAACGCTCCTTGAACTCCCTGAACGAGACTTCACTTGCCTAGGAACGGGTGGTTAAGAAGTTGCGTAAACGTGATATGAAGTGCATAGACTTCTATAAAATTATATTGCGCGTTCAATAACTTTTCCTCTCACTCACGTAACTCGTTAATATGTTAATAAGCGAAAACGGAATGTTGAAAAAATTATGACGAAATTAAAAATCAAAGATACTGTTAACACTCAATATGAGTATTTTCTCATTTTTTGAGTTTCTTTTGCGATAAGGACATTCACGGTACAGTTATGTCTCGCGTCACTTCAATAATCTTGTCTTCCCAACTAAGTACGCTGCGGTGTTGAATCAAGGGGTCGGTTGGTGGGGGGTATTAAAAAAACGTCGTTCCCAGGAAAAGTCACGAAGCGTGAATAGGCCAAGGGAGTTCAGGAAGTTCAATTCTGGTGGATGGAAATAAAAATGAAAAGCATGAAATAATAGCAATAATAAAATTAAAAAAAAAAAAAGGTAGTCGTAACTAGCGACGCCCCCCCCCCTCCAACCACGGTTTTAGAGAATAAGTAAATATTGAGAGAACAACTACTAAGGTACCCTTTACACTTTTCCGCCCACCACCCATTAATAGTTTACTGCCGAAACCCGCAGCAAAGTAGTGCAAAATCAATACACCATTCATCAATTCAAAATAAATTTCCTTGTTTAATATTTTAAATAACGAGATTCCAAAACTAGTAAAACACAGTGCATAAAGGAATGTAACCTCCTGGTCAACAATAACAAAGTAAAACACAACAAAAATCGTATTTTCAGAGGACTAGTTCTTAATTTAGTGGACACAAATTAATAAATAATTAAAATCGGAGGCACCGATCGTTAATAATTTGACTTAAAAATAATAAGTTTTTGGTAAGTGTTGTGTGGTAACGATGATAAACTAAGAATTATTATGATTGTCGATCATATTTTTGCGGTTATTCCTCGCCTCGTATTCCAACCTGCAAATAAAAAAATTGTCAAAATATTAAGGCGAGGTGAGGAGTGAACTGACCTGTGTTGAATGATGCGATCGACGATTTTTTCCGTTGTCATTTTATTGCCAGAATTGATCAATTTGAAAAATCCTTTGGCTTTAGGTTGCTCGTACGGATCTGAACCGTCGACGTCGGGAGTGATTTTAGTCTGACCGTGGCAGACGACGTCTATTTTAAATTGATGGACAAGCTCATTTGTGACTGAGTAGGGCGTTCCAATTATCACCTCGTTGACGAACTGTAAGTTATAACGTTGAGTTTTGGTTGATGCCATTATAAAACACGTAAACGAATTACTTTGCAGGATAGAACGGAGAGGACTCTTTCGTGGAGGTTCATTATTGGGTAATTGTGGCCTTTGTAGCGATTAACTACGGGGTCTGTGTGAAGTCCCACTATCAAGTAATCACCCAGAGCTTTGGCCGCTTCTAGAAAATCCAAATGACCTACGTGGAACAAGTCAAAGGCTCCAGCGACGTAAACGATTTTATCTCCTGGCTAGGGGGAAAAAAAACAACACGAATTTCAACGGTAAGTAAGTGCGACTATCAAGTGTCAATAACTTACGTTCGGGGCTTGACCGTCGAAAACTTTCACCACTTTTCCAGAATCTGGTAAAAATTTCCAGCAAGTAGTAAAAGGTTGAGACGCGGACGAGTCGAGACCCAACGGCGACCCGTAATCGAGGCACACTCTATACTCGTCGTTGCCAAGTTTAAAGTGCTCCCGAGTCATGAGCAACATACGACCGACGATGTCCGTCGTGGAGACGCCGCGTGTACGCGATACCTCTCTGAAGGACGTCAAGCAACATTTCAGCACAAAGGTAGGTGTTCGAATAAGTTTTAACTGTGCTTGATTTGATAGTTTTGAGTCCTTGAAACGTTTAATTAGGTATATGCGTATTTATTTTCATTCATTTGTGTTTTATCGGCGGACGATCTCAAACAAATTTGACCCTGAGTTCATCTCTTAAATTTTATCGAGCTAGCCTACCCACAAGGGGAATCTATCTTCTTATCGAGACTGGAAGGATGTTTCCTCCGTACATTCCATTGACCCCAAAATATTCCACTCATCAAACCCTAGTGTCACAGTTCAAAAATAATCGAAAAGAACATCCCCGCCCCGGGTATTAAAAAATTCAAGGGAAGTTACGACTAAAGTGACTCACTTGTACCGTCCGGCGGTTTTGACCAAATGGTAGGTGTCGACGCCGTCGGCTGTTGTGGTGATGTCATCTAAAAATTCAAAAAACCAGAACAATCTGTAGACAAACGCTTTCCAAGAGTTTTAACGGCGTTTTTGCTCCCCCCCCCCCTCAAAAGCATATTTCTTTAGGTTCTAAAACTCAATGGTGTTCAGCAACCCCGACTTTCGTTATAGAATCAATTTCACTCTAATTTTGTTCGGAACTGACCTCTTAGCACTCAAGTGACTGTTGGGGGAGGGCGTGATTGTCTTTGTGTCACCTATCCTTACCCCCTCAACGTTAAAGCAATAACCGCTTTAGTAATGTGGTCCTTCATTGCTTATTATTAATAATGACGAGATAAAAATTAAAAAGTCTCAATACTCCATGGCATCTTAATTGATATCGTAGGAAATAATTTACTCGTCCACTTGACTAATTTTAATCAATCACACTAGTGGATAAAGGAAATCGTACGATTCTTTAGCATGACTCACTGTAGATAAATGTCAGGATCGTGAGGTTTAACCGGAAAATTCATCTTAAAAGCTAATTACTATATATTTACGACCTATAGTTGGGGAAATGCGGTAGAAAGATGTTAAAAAATCACCTCCGTGTACGCAGAAATCGCAGTTGTACTTATCAAGAGTTTCCAACGTAGTAACGTAGGGAACTGCTTCAATTACTTCGTCGACCCACTTAATGCCCCTGACCATTTTGTATCTGCCCAAAGATATGGATAATGACAGAATTATAACGTAATTAATTGAAATTGTAAGAATCTTGACGAAACCTTTCTTCTTCGGTAAAAACTGGTGGGCCCTTGTGTTCAGAAATTTCTCTGTCCGAGTGTATGCCCACGACGAGTACGTCGCCCAGCATTTTGGCTTGTCGCAATGAATTAGCGTGACCGAAATGAACCATGTCGTAGCTTGGTGTCGAAACAATGTTAAAAGATCATGATCGAAAAATGTTCGTAAGTTGTTGAGTTGAAACTTACCAACCGTCGCACCAGACACGAATTTTTTTCTCGGTGGGCGTTACTTCCATTTTTTTTCTGAGGTGATGTGACACTACAACGACGCTTTTAAACTGTTAGAAATTCATTATTTCAAATCAACGGAGCGATCCCGCTTTCTTATAGGGGAAACGAAGCTAAACTTTAGTGCTGTGGAGGGGCACTCTTATCTACAGCCACGACGTTGTGTTCCTATTCGGACGTCTGGTGTGTATGGGCTAATCTGTCGTCATTGTTACGATGAGGCGACGCAACAACATGTTTTGAACGAAGTAAACTCAACTAAAATACCGTGAAATTGTGCATTGCTTGGCCAACACGAGGACCGAAAAAATTAGTTCGCTATCAATACTTTTATCACAGAAGCATGTCATGGGCTCATCATAGGTGGGGCGTTATTTGATTCTCTGTGGGTGGGGCGTGTTGAGATTGAGAGTTGTGATGGGGGCAACCGAGTAACTGCTAATTTGTTGAGACATAAATGTGTCAGACACTTCTATATTGACCGTACAAATTCTGATAAAAATTTCTGGAAGTTTGTGTTCACACCAAGGAAATTTGTGTCTTACACTAAATTTCAAGCAATAAGTGTAGCGCGACACTTCAGTGTTATCGCACCTTTAGTTTGACTTGGACGTTTTGCTTAAATTAACTCCGCCGCATAACAATCTAGGCCATTTCTTGAATTAATACGTGCAGATCAAAGCTGAAGCCTAGGCTAGGAACTCGGGGTGCTGTTCGGGGGGAGCTTACCCCCTGTGTAGATCAACGAGTTCCACTAAGCCCTTTACTCGCTGGCCTTTCAAGGGCCAGACTGTCGCCCCTTCGTACGTAGGGAAACACAGTAGACGTAGCCGTGGATCTACTCTGTTCATCATCAGTTGGATTTGAATCATTAAGGACGGAGTTTACCAGGAATTTAGTCAGTAAGCTAATGAGTCACGTACGGTTGCAGTCACTATTTAATGGCCCATCCGCTTAAACTGTCAAGTAAATTGTCTAATTGCTCGTCAATTTCACCCCTTAGAACACACTTTTGAACGTTGTCATTACACTTTGATAAAATTTCACGTTGTGGCAGGCTTTCGTCTTTTTTCGAGGAGAGTAACATCAACTGAATGACCTGTGAAGAAGCACGAAAAATTGGAATGCAACTTTCAGCCCCTCTCCACCAAACTGAAAATGTCAGGAATGAAATTCAAAAGTACTTGATCAACTTGACGTTTCAAGTCATCCATGTTGGCATTTTCGGTTTTCTTAAGAATTTTCAGTTTAGACTGAGCTAACTGTAGCGGAGTTTGGCCCATTATATCAAGACTGTCAGCGACTGCCCCTGCAAAAAAAAAAAAGTGATAACAGCCCAAAATGATAATGGTGGGGGCATACCTGCTTTTAGAAGCAAATTGATGACTTCGACGTGATCGGTGCAAGCGGCCAGGTGAAGGGGAGTGTTACTAATTGAGTCCCGTCTGTTGGGATTGGCACCGTGGTCCAAAAGTAGCCTAGAGGACACCCCCCCATTCTATCACTTATTGTGCTTTTGTGTTTATGCTGCGAATACTTTACTTGACAACTTCAGAGTAGCCTTTGCACGACGCCAAATGTAGCGGGGAACGACCAAATTCATCGCCGCAATTTGGATTTACCCCTTTGTCAAGTAGACGTGTCACTGTCTCCGTGTTGTTTACAGAGGCGGCAATTCGAAGTCTTCTTTCGTCTGTTTTGGAAAGGTTGAAGGGAAATTAGAAACAAAGGCATTGGTATCAATCCATTAAATGAATTGAGGGGCATTTTCACCTAATTCTTTTAATCCGCGCGACGGACCGTAGAACACCCGTTTAGAGTTGGACAAACGGGGTTTTGTAATTTCGCGTTGTTCGTAGGGACAATTTCCTGTTGAGAAAGTGGTGCGATAAAATAGGTAGGTAATAAAAGGCATTATTTCAATTCAATGGGGAACTTGCGTGAATGCCCGATTTAGGAGAAATGTGTACTGGTGAATTGGCATCCGGTGATTTTTAAAAGAATTTCAAAGTTCTTCAGGAGGAGATGGATGGTCCGAGGGGAAATGACTCCAATGTGTAGTTGTAAAGCATTTGAAGGAACTCTAAAATGTCTCGTTTACAAATAGGTTACAAGAAAAATTCAACCCCAGAAAACGCGTCTTCCCCCCTCTTCCCAACACCATCCATTTCATTAACTGCCCTTGGATGTAATCAAACCCCCACTCAAAATTTTGAAAAATTGGCTTTAAAAAACCCTTGATTGATTTCAATGTTTAATGTGAGCTATTGTCTTGTTGTAGAGCACTCTTCAAGAAACACCAGAGCTTGAAAAATGTGCAAGTTCCCCATTATTGTTCACAACAAGTTAGGATAACCTCCCACCCCACACCAATCCGCACCGTACCAATAACATTTAATTAAAGGAATTGCCCTCCTATAGGAATAGCGTACTAAAACGTTGCAAACCTTTACGACCTGACGAGACCATGTGAAAACTTATTAAATAAAAGAGCCACAGCACCAGTGTAGGTACCTCTTCGGAGGCACGAGAAAGGGTGTGACCCTTGATGCCAATTAACGTTTTTTGTGGTTGGATTTTTCTGTGGTACAAGCTTTTTGGGTGTTCAATCTTCCTGTGGTTAGGGATTACAGTCATGGGTCGAAACGGAGACTGTTCCGCACAGTCGGTGCAATATTCACGAAATTTTTGAGGTTCAATTTTTGTGTAGTTATTATAGCTTTGTGAGGTCAAGCGTTTTTTGTGCCTAACTCTTTGTTATTAATTGGAGTTTTCTTGCTTTTTTGGATCCAATATTTTTGTGGTTCAATCGCTTCGTGGTTAGGGCTCTTTGTGATCAGCGTTTTTATGTTGGAATTCTTTGGTGTTTAAGTTCAAGCACATCCTTCGCGAGTGCCCCATACACGAGCCATGACTATATCAAGGTGATCACTCACGGGATCACCCGAAGTCAAGTTACCTGTTTTTTTTTTCTCCGTTTTGTTCCGGCATATTTTGGTTTCCGAGTTTGTTCAACCCTAGTGGAGGTGGCATTCTCAAAGGTCGCGCCGCAGGCTTACGTTGAGTCTTCTTCGACTGAGTAGGCATGATTTCAGGAGGGTGATCGGTCTAATCACTGGTTTCTGCACACTCTGCAACCCTTCATCTGCACTGCATCGGGGTGCTTATAACTACCGTACTGACGCCACGTGAGGACAATGTGACAGACCTCGCTGGTCGGAGCCTATCACGAATTCTATAGCACAGTGCAACCCGATTAGTGTCTTGCTCTTGGGACAAAGGTGGTAGGTCAACTCATTTGGCCCATTCTGACGCCACCGCAAGACCGGGTTACCGACTGCCCCACATGTCGGCAAGCTGCCAGTCTGACAATTACAATTCCCAGCGTTGGCCCTGTGATATTTAGTATTGGGGTGGGGTGAGGTCACATTGTAACTAAACAGTACCGTCGCTTCATCACACCTGCTAGTGCTGCAGTGGTTACTTGCTCTCAGTATACTATAAATATGGATATAACCGTACTCACCGATCCTTTTCATAAATTCACGGCTGCTGGCCAGTATGTCTTTCCCGATCGAATAGGGTGCCGCGATATCGTCGTCAGTCTACGAAACGGGATTAAATAAATCAAAATTCGTCAAACGAGAAAAATAAACAGACGACTCACATTATTCGATGACGATGGTTGATCATCTTCATCGTCCATTAACCCCCCTAGGATAATACAAATAGATTGCAGCGAAATAAGTTTGTGATTCCTTCGTCTCCTTTGATCATAAAGTCGCTTTTAAGTTGGGGTAGACTGGACGGAGGCGATTTGACAGACGGGCGTGACGTTAGCCCACTTTTAGTCCCTTTTTGGAAGCTGTAATCTACGGAGAACAAATTGAGCTGCTAAAACTTCTGAATATTCTCAAAAACAGCTCTAGGCATGGCGCTATAAGGATGCTAACAAAAAAAACTATGTTACCAAGAATGTCTACAGCAAGCAAACAACACGCTAAATTATAAATGCTATTCGCCTTCATCATAATTAAGGCAGCGCTGAAGTTGGCCATTTTGGGACACAGTTGTTGTGGGTGATTTCCATTAGAAACTAGTAGAAGACTGCCCACATGAGCTAGTTCACAAGTGGCCAACGACAGCGCTGCCCGAAATAGGAAATAGGCGGATACAACAATGATATGCAGTAAAATACACCGGTAAGTAGTCCCCCTGGTCAGTAGATTTTTCCGGAATTTCCCGAGTTACCCTGAACCTATCGGGATCAAATTTGAGGATAAGTCGTATTGTCCCACGCGTAAATCGTGCGCCAAGTTTCAGCTCGATCCGAGCAGTTTAAGTTTCCGGTCAGAGGAGAAAACTCTGGGTCAGGAAATTAGGCACTCCCGCATATTCGCCTATTTCATAATTCGGGCAGCGCAGTCGTTGGCCACTTGGGAACTATAGCTCATGTGGGCATTCTTCTACTAGTTTCTAATGGAAATCACCCACAACAACTGTTTCCCAAAATGGCCAAGTGCAGCGCTGCCCGAATTATGAAATCGGGAACGGTCACGAGATAAGAGTTGGTTTATATTACCTCCAAATTCTAACTTGGTGGGCCACTGACTGTGGTATCGTAATTGAAATGCATAGCCGGTATTGCTGTTTTTCTATTATTTCGCGTAAATTTTGGGTTTTTCTCATATTTGGAGATCGGTTTGGATTTGGGGATCGCCGGAGTTAATAAATCGCTTTAAAAAAGTGTCGCTGAGTGCTTAAATGTTCAGAAATCGTGTAACTGTAACGCTACACCCTAGTGGTATTTAGGTCTTTAGAGTCGTAGATATATCCATTATTTTCGAGAATTCCTAGCAAATCGCTCTGTGTGGCCTCGTGCTAACTCTCTCTGCGTAACTACTTATTAAAAATATCTCACGATTTTATTTATTTATTGATTGCTTCGAAGTTTTATGTCAAAATCCCTCTAACAAGGTAGCATCCTTCCAACATATTTCTAATAATAATCATGCAATGACTGCTGAATTCCTTGTACGAATCGTTACTCAAGGATCCGTTATATGATTATGTCCGAAGCATACGAAGGCCATTCCAGTGAAAAAATTATCGCTGAAAATTGCAGCATCCTTGATCAACTAATTCCGGAGACTTACTGCTGGGCGATCGTGGTTTTCACATACATGATCAGGTCAACCGTCACGTGGCTTAAGTTTATGTACCTCCTTTCACCAAGGGGGTAAACCAATCAAACCCTATAGACGTCGAAAAGTGTCAAATTGCAGAAATCACATCATGCTTATTTACCTTACCGGTGACAACAATGAGATTGTTCATTGTGACGGGTCCGATGGATTTTACGAACCCCGATTTGAAATTGGTGTAGGACTCTAAGGTTTTGTAGCTCTTGAATTGCTCCATCGTATAAGCACTCACACCAAAGACCAAATAATTGACGAAGTCCATGTTAAAGGAGGAAAGTGACGTGCATCCGAGGAGTAATCATCAATTCTTTGAACAAAAATTTGAAAATTGCAATTACCCCACGATCTCCGATCAAACTTGTAAAGGAACGCTATGCCCTATTCAGGGGAAATAATCTTTCCTTTATCGAATTAGCCATCTTAAGCGTAGAGGCCTTTCAAGCACAAACCCCAATATCTATCAAATAAATCTGCCTTAATTTTAAGCCTTAAGCTTCCATTATAAGGTCTTTGAATAAGGCCGGTCGCCCACTGGAAGCGTTTTCGAGAGGCGCTACAACGAGCGTACATCTCAAAGCCTTAAATTGAATTGACTGCAGCTAAGCCTGCAGTGGACGATGTCACATCCAATTTGAGCCTTTGGGATGAACGTTCGTTGTAGCGTCGCTCGAAAACGCTTCCAGTGGAAGACAGATCCAAGGCCCCTGAATACGACTGAATAGGGAAAAAACAAATTCCATCAACAATAATTCAATAAATAAGGAGCTTACAATCTTACAAATGGGTCGACATCAAATGCAGTTATTTTGGCACGGTAACGCTCTCGGAGAGCATCGACAAGGCTTTCAGCGTATGAGCTTAGCTTTGTGGGGTCCATTTCACTTCAAAATAATTATATAAAGTCACAGGAGGGAACTTCATAATAAGAAAAATGACTTTTTCTTTAAATTCTCCGTACGAAGACACAGCAAGCTGCCCACCAAATTAGAATTTTCACTCTTATCAGTGAAGGTTAGGCATTCGTGTCCGCTCCCGATAGGCGAATAAAGCTCTGTTCGCGAACCTGCTCTGGGGTGCACCAGGGCGCACTAGTGCACCCCAAAAGCGTTCGCGAGAAATATGTGTAGGTTGGTGCAGGCTGGTGTAAAAATGAATGTAGCGAAGGGAGAGTAAGAGGTGGCTTTAGGTTACAGAGAAGGTAACACGGCTGTTTGTGTTCTGCCCTTCACTACACTACCCTTTTTTTCGCGAACAGACATTAATAGCGTTTTCTTAGAGGCATTTGCACTGCAGATATGGCTCTGAAACTTGAAAATTCGAAATAAACCACCCTATAAAACCCCTAGATGCATGTATCACGAAATGGCCAAAAATACAGTTACGAGTTTTTCGCTCAGCACGGCAGCCCTATCCAGTAACTTTCGGAACTAGGAAGGCACCAGCGTCACACCTCGTTACCGGACGGTAATTATCAAAGTTGTATAGAAACCAAGTTGCTTCACTCTTTTCTTATCATTGTACAAAACACCGGTTTCAAGGAAAGTTCCGCGTTTTGCTCGCACCAGAGGTCGCTACCTCTGACAGCGCGTCTATTAATGTAATCGTTACGGTGTAAAAATTAGGGAAAGTTGGTTTTATTTTGTTATTTTTGCTATAATTACTCATAATATTCATTAAGTTTCTATATTTCATAGAAATATGACCTGATGTGTACCTCAGTGTACAACTGGGTACCAAAATAACAGGAAATTGCTGAAGGAGGAAAATAAAAGTAGCACCCCTCTCTTCAAAATATCAAAAGTAAGGTTCTTCAAACTTCTTCTTGCTAGGAAACGTTGGAATTGTCGGTTTAAGCTTGATTCACGCTAAATAGGGACGAAAAGTGAAAATAGAGACGTGACAATTTTGTTCGGCAAAAATAAAAATATTATTCTCATAATTTCTAGGGGCCAATAATTTATACTAGACCGTCACGTGACACGCACAGAAATCCCTCAGTGATTTTTTAAACTTTTTTTAAATGTCAATGCTATTTGACATGATTGTGTGAATTAAAAGTCAATGCGAGCTCATTTTCTGAAGTACCACTTTCTAAGCACGGCCTCTGACATCACTGTTAGACGGAGAGGAGAGTGCCTAATTTACTCACTCAGGGTTATCTCTACTGACCGGGTACTTACAATGCTCGGTACGAGGTGAAATTTCGCAAACAACTTACGCGTGGGTCGATACGACTCGCCCTAAAATTTGATCTCAATCGGTTGCGGGAAAATCCGGGAGTGTCTAATTTACTGACCAGGGTTTTCAATGCTCGGATCAAGCTGAAATTTGGCATACGATTTACTCTTTGGCCAAAACGACGATTGTAAGTACCTGGTCAGTAGGATTGCCCGAGTTTCCCTCAACCAATCGGGATTAAATTTTAGGGCAAGTCGTATTGACCCACGCGTAAAACTGTATGCAAAAGTTTAGGTTGATTCGAGCCATAGTATTTGCATCGTAGTATGCAAAATGTAACCTCGATCTGAGCATTTTAAGTACCTCATCAGTAAAGATAGCTCAGGGTCAGTAAATTACCAAGAGCTGGCGACAGTCCCAGTCAACCGGAAGAACATCATGAAACTAGCTCCATTGGGTAGATAATGATGAGCTGAGTACGAATATGGACGTCTGCCGAACGCCTCCCTAATATGATGCTTCCGTTTTTGATTTATGAAAAATGTTCGTAGGACCAACTAACTAGATGGAATTCTGCCGAACGGGATTTAACTCTCAAAGACAAAGGTTGTGCCAATGGAGGACATCTTGAAATATTTAGAGACTAAACTTCCGAACGGGGAAATTCATAAAATTCCACGAGAAAGATGGTCTTTAGTAAAGGGTGCTATCCCCAGGATTTTTCCCGGGTGTCCAGAACGACTCCAAAAAGTTGTAAAGACGAGGAAGCCTCCAGCACCAAGACAACAACACCGTCATCCATCTCAGTCAACACAAACATAGAGCTTGTGCACTGGCCTTAAATAAAACAGACCAGGGGCCCTATTCTGTAACTCATAACGCATGCGTTAGCAAAATTTCTCAGCTGAGTTTTTATAATTATTCGGCTTGTTGATTTCGCTAACGCAAGAATTACAGAATAGGCAGGCTGGGGCCTTTTTTTCAAAAAGCATTGTGTTTCCTTTCAGTTTTCTTAGGCCCGTATATAATACAAATAATTTTTTAACTTAAGTCGCTACTTAAGTTAAAAAATTCTCCTTAGTAAAAATCAAATCAGTTGATGTTAGACAAAAAATCAGCTGTTTAGACGTCCACTTAGGGAAATAGAAGTTTAAGGCCCGTATTCATAGTCGCCACTTAAGTTAAAATTCTCCTAAGTAAAAGTCAATCCAGTTTTTGTTGGATTAAAATCATCTGTTTTGACGCCCACTTAGGGAAATTTAAGCTTAAGAAGTGTCTATGAATACGGGCCTAAGAAATGTCTTTGAATACGTGCCTAGATTTCATAAATGAGATTTCAATGTGTCTACCTAAGTAAAGTTTCTATTTCGTTGGAGGATAAGGCCGCTTAATTGCCCGAATTTCAATAATTTATGTAAGCAGAAGTAGTGGCCTTAGTTATCGAGCTCGAACATAAATGCATTTATGCTGGACTACGAGCCCCACGGGATGTAAAACGTTTTTCTTTTCTTCCCACGAATGATGAGTCATTTATCTAAAACTATCAACCTTTTGATTCAGAAGTAATGTTCATAACATTTTGCACTTGAAAAATAAAGCTAGCAATTTCAGAATAGCCGTGTTCTGTGCTGCAATATAAACTCCAATATTACTGACTTAGTCATCCTAAGCTCCTAAATGTGCGTTCAATTAATTTTGATTCTCAAATTAGGTGTTTAATTCACCATTGGAACAAGAAAAACATAAAATAACACACTTTTGAACTCATTTACTGCTATTGGGAATTCAAGCTATCGGATACGAGGTCTGGCGGATTTCCGGGTGAACTGCTCTTTTCTCAACATCGCCCACAAAAGTGCCGGTTTGAATGATTATTTTGTATCGTTTTACTGTTGCTTCAACAATTTTTATTTTTTTGTTGGAGCTACTAGACGTTTTCCCTGGCTAAGTATGTATTGATATACAATTACATACATTTTCTTGGTCGACCCCGGCCTAATGCCAAACTGAAGCAACGCCACAAAAGCCGGGTCGTGTCCATCGCTAAAATTGAGCGAAGCGATAGATACTTTTCCCCAAAGAATATACGATAAAAACTTATGATTGCAGTAGTTCTTTATTCAGGGGTCCATAATACAATATTTCCTTTCCAGATGTTTGGAGCTCATTGGAAAGAGCACAACATCTCCTATAAAATGTGTCTACTTTCGGGTGAAAATTATTTCCGTACCATTCGTGAGAGCAGCCGATTTACTAAAGAAACTGGTGACTCACTTTTCCGTACATTTTACCGACGCGATTTTCACCTCTTCGCCACAGGGAAGAAAAAAGTTGAAATCAGTGGAAAAACTTCCTTATTTTGTAAGCTTTCCAATGATAGTTTGTTTCGCCTGCCTAAGACAGTCCGTCTTGGCTCCTACGTTCACCTTCCCTAAAGCGTCGTTCTCTTTACACTCCTTCTCCGGGAGTAGACTCTAGACTGCTTTCTGCTTTCTCTTCTCGTCTTCAGCCGCCTCTTCCATAGAGTATTTGGCCAAACTCGCCCTCCCCCCTTTTTCGTCTTCAACAACATGTCTAGTCCTCTCTATGTGTCCTCTTTTTCGACCTCTGTAATAACGTCTAGAACTAAATTTACCTCTAATCAAGAATCACGCCAGTCGGACTATGTACCGGGTACCAGTGTATTTTCCTCCATGTCATTATTCTATGGTATATTTATAGTCTAGCGTCTTGTTTGCTTGCCGTAGACATTCTTCGTAATATAGTTTCTTTTGTTAGCATCCTTATTTGCCATGCCTAGAGCTGTTTTTGAGAAAATTCAGAATTGTTAGCAACTCAATTAGTTCTCCGTAAATTACAGCTTCCAAATAGGGTCTCAAAGGGGGCTAATTTAACGCCATTTTTTGACAGATGTTTGGCTTATCAAACTCAAGACGCCATTCGGTGGTTGTTTTGGCCTGAAAAGGGGGGGGGGGGCATGAAGACCGCGAAATCGCATTTTTATCCGGAAAATAGTGTCATTCATGTGAGTTTGGTGCTATAATCGTGCATAAATTTGTATTCGAAGGCGGTGGCCGGTGGCCTGAGTGGGGCATGGGGCGGAAATAGTTCATTTCAAGGGCAGTTGCCTCATTAGAGGGGTAATCTCTTGAATTCGCTATCAATATCGGGCAGCTGATAAAGTGATAACACTATTTTGTAGCATTCATTAAAATATTTTGGTAATCCAACGCAAATCTATAGTTGCAAAAGATCTGTACTGCTTCTCAGAATAATGTTGAGATACACGGGAAATTCACAGTTAAGAAGTGCGGTCACGACGGTGTTCAAACGTGGATTTGCAGCTACCGGAGTGAAAAATGAATCGTTTAAAGTGCAGGATTTGAACGATTTTAATGAGAGGGTGAAGAATAGTAAAAAACCAGTCATAGTCGATTTTTTTGCTACGTAAGTAGACCGATTGTTTTGTTTCTGTGATATCGCCCAACTATTACGTAATCAAAGCTATTAAATCAACATTTTTGATGTCCTTAGATGGTGCAACCCGTGCAAGGCTTTAACGCCCAGGATTGAGAGCGTAATTTCAGAGAAAAAAGGGGAGGTGATTCTGGCCAAAGTTGACATCGACGAAAATACGGATCTTGCCATGGACTACGACGTATTAACTACGAAACTGAAATATCAATGGAAATGGTTTACTCACTATTTTTCCTCCTTTTTTTCAGATCGCTTCAGTTCCAGTTCTACTCGCGATACGCAACGGAAAAGTCGAGGACCGTCTTGTTGGTCTTCAAGACACCGACAAACTGAAGAAATTTGTCGATCGCGTCGCTGAAAGTGGCGCTCAAGAGCAAAAAGTCGCCAATAAGTAGTTTTTTCTTCTTTCTACCAAACAACCTACGCCCTAGTAAAGGGTGAAAGCACGCGTTTTTTTTGTGATCCAACAAACTTGTGAATTAAGATTAGAGCATTTTCGTGAAATTACAACAGTTTTATTCATTATTGAGGGTCGCAGCCACCGCCGCTATCTTTGCTTAACTCTATGAGGTTGTATTTCTTGAATTCCAGAAATTTGTCAACCACAGAAAGGCAACAGACGTTTTTGATCACCTCTACCAGAACTGTCTTAGCTGGTGACTTTAAATCGACTCTGTGGTTAGGGTTTTTGTCCTTGACTAAGGCGGCCAAAGCTCCAAGGAGTTCCTCCCTGAGAAGGCTGTTGTTGTGCCTGTGGCTGAAATACAGTCACGTGACAGTTTTTGAAATTATTAAAACGCCAAGTGGATCATACTTGTAGACAATGGAGAAAGTTGTAGGGTCACCCTTGAACGTCTCGTCAAAAATAGCACTAGCCGCTTTTTTAATGTCGTCGAGAAAGGCTTTGGACGTGATCATAATAGGCAAGAGTCTTATCAAGAACCGGCTTTTGGCTTGCTTGTTTGTTTGGATGTCACTCATTATGTTTGTCACTAGCTTGACAGGGTCCTCCACCTACAGTAAATAATATTCGGAAATATAAAAAAAATAAATAAAACGTTCAATATTATGTACCGTCGTTTTTATGAAAAGACAATTGTTCGCCCCGGTGTCGAGGATTTGAAAACGCGCCTCGGACCGGCTGGCTGATTTCAGCGAATCGAGTTGCTTCTCGACGTCATCTTCGTTATCGTCATTTTCGAGTAACTGTGAGTGTGAAGTGAAAAAGTGATTAGTGTGGTCAAGACGAATTTTGTCCTCGTCGTTCACCTGGGGGTAAAGCTTCTCCGCATACTCGTCCAGAAGATTGCACGCCTCTCTCAAACATTCTTTGGATCGCTCGTTGCATGTGCAGATGAAGCCGCGATACCCTGGCCCCAGCAGGCCTTTGAATTTTTTCGAATGAGGATGAGAACCGCCGTAGAATCGTTTCCTTTTCTTCCCCGTGCTCATGATGATGTAAACAGAAACACAACCACGAAGAAACCTTTCTTATGATACAATGAGGTAACCTGCTGCTCGATGGAACATAAACAATTTGCATGAGTCGAAAAACATCGCAAAATGAAAGACCGAGAGTTCAACTTTTACATTGGAGGAAGCGGAGCTTTCAGGGATCGCCAGAAGTCAGTGTTTGCCGAATTGGATAGACTGGAATCCAAGCAGCCCGAGAACAGGTATGTTGACCTCCTTCCCCACGCCAATGTGAGAAACAAATTGACTAAATTTGTATTGGGCGTAAGGTACCAGCCAGAAAATCGACATGAAAAGCGACCTATCGTGGTCACAGGCAAAAAAGAAACGCGACAATTCCGCGGACAGGAGAGCATCTTCAAACGCCCCGACGCTCCCATGAGACAACCCATGAAGATCCCATTCGTGCCTGACTTCGTCAAAAACCCGCACAAATGGAAGAAATACAGCCTGGGCGACGATGAGGTGACCGACAAAACCAACAAGACGATAGCGCTCGCCTTTCTCGAAGAGTTGCGTAAGAAAAAGTCTGAAACGTCCGAAGACGCGGACCTCGCCAATGGTGACGAATCACAACAGGCGGGGTGTTCCACTAAAATTCGATTCAATCGACATTTCAAAGACAGCGCCGTAAGGGACACTGTTCCAGTCGACACGAACGAACTGGATAAACCTGTGTTCGTGGGTAGCAAGAGAGTGATGCCCGAGTATGTTGTTGGTCGCGACAAGGCAACAGGGCGATCAAAAATCGAGCGCTCTTCTACTAGCAGTAGTAGCAGTGATGCGTCAAAAATCAAATTGGACCATCTTTTCGACGCTGACGAAGAGGATTGAATCCTTAAGGCTCCATTAAATTGTACATAATTATGTTCACGTTAAGCTAATTACCTTTATTTTTAACTAATGAATTCGGTGAAGTCGTTATAATTATCGGCTTGGGGCGAATTTTGAACAATATCTTTTTTGTGACGAGAGCTTTGATTTCATATTGGACTTCCTCGTTATTGTCTGAAGAGCAGACCTTTTGTTTTTCCATTACGGCGTACGGCTTGTCGAGTTTGACGGTTTTCCCGTAGAGTATGTGGTGGCCAACAATTAGGATCGGTACACCATCGCTCTGTAATAGGAAAATTGAATTTAGAGCCGGTTGCAGTTGAGTTATTTCGTGAGATTTAGGGGCCAAATTTCATGGATTGGGCGCCTAAAAACCCCAAGTTTCACGAATTCGATATTCAAAAACCAACATTCAACGGCTTTAGTAATTTAAAAAATCGATACTTGAAGGGTTGGCTCACCCAGGAAACCAAAAACGCATTGGACAGAATCCCCCCCAACCCAAATTTCTTGGGTTTGGCCCTTATAAAACAAAATTTAAGTCAAATTTTCTGGATTGTCGGTCTAATGTTCTGGACTGTGAAGTGAATTTCCGGTGTTTCAGTGAAAATGGAGTTCTGACTGTACGGTGTGATGGTTTTTGCGCTACGGTCTGACCCGACTTGGTAATATCGAGTTAGGGAGGAGACACGACGGCTCATCAGAGATGATTATAACTGGGAGGGCGAAACGGGGACTGGGGACGATGCGGCTAAGTGCTGCTGACTTGCAGGGCCGGATCTAGAGGGGGGCTAGCGGGTGCATTTGCCCCCCCCCCTCGCCGAATCAATGGGGCGCCAAAAAGAGTGAATAAACAAATTTTATACCCAATTTTTTAACTAAAATACATACATTCCGGATTGTTCGAACTGAAACTGTTAACAACAAATATTAAGTTCTTCGCACTCGTGTCCCAAACATAATTTGACCCTTGCTTAGGTGCGGCCCACGTGAAAGACAAACGCTCATCTTGTTACACCCCTCGAATGGCTGTGGTTAGCCACAGCCAGAACGCGGGATGGAACGAAGTGGCGAGTGAATAGGGAACCTTCAGGAGAATAGGAAAGAGAAGTGGGTGACGTAAAAGTTTTGCGGGGGTAATGGTGCTATTACACGTGAGAGTAACTCTCTGAGTGTGCCAGGATGCTCTTCCCGAGAACTCAGTGGCCCATTTAGACTGGCGAGTTAAGCTCCCAAATCAAACTCTCAAATGTAAACGCAGCTTAAAACCCTCGCCCCTGACCCTTGATTCTCGATTACAAGATTGAACGCCTAACCGAAAAACAAAGAAGAAGTGGAAAGAACCTCTGGTTCTAACCTGTGTCGGAGCGCGAGACACCGAAGAAGCTATTCCCGTAGTGACCAAATGTAAAAATGGTTTCCGAGGACGATTGACACGAAAAAGTAGGACGCTTCCGACTGAAAGTAGGACACAGCAGTATATGACAGTTTACAAGCCAAGGGCAACGATTGGTCCCCTAAGTCATACTAACTGTTAGTATGACTTATGGGGACCAATCGTTGCCCTTGGCTTGTAAACTGTCATATACTGCTGTGTCCTACTCGGAACCCCTATGGACAATATCGCAAGTCTTGCAGCCAGTAGCCTATCGCATTCTCAAGGACATGTCTCGTAGTCTCCTCCTGCAGACCGCTACACTTACGCGTTGAGTCCCCAACAGCAGTGCAGTGTTTCTGCACTGCAAAGTGCCTTGTAACACTCCCTCTGTTCTTTGGTTTGTTTCCTTCCTAATTCCAACTGACACTTTATTGTGTTGTCGTCGTACATCTTTTCATCTCTTCTTTTGATTGCCGTACCTATTGACGTCTAGAAGTTCGTCTGCTTTCTCATATGCTGGAATATCAGCGTACCATGATACCCACCCCAACATAACTGTGTTACCTGTCTCCAGCAGAGCCGATAGACGTGATCTATAGCCCTACCCCCACCCCCAATTTGACCAAAGGCCTGGAAATGGCACAGAGAGAAGCTAGTTCTATTGCACAGATCAACAACACACACAACAGGTAACTGTTGTTGTAGGTTTAACCCTTCAGACAATCGGACGTAACATGTTAGGAAAGAAAAGTCGGACAAAAAAGATCGACAATTTTGACCTTTCACCGGACATTCAAAAAATGAGCCCGGACGTCCCGGGACACCCATAAAAGTAGGAAATGTCCGGGGAAAGCAGAAAGTCTGGTCACCCTAGCCCCCGCCACTGATGGCCCTCTGTCTCATTGTGAACCAATTAGTTTTACGGGTTCGAGGAATGTTCCAGACAATGTCAGCGATTCTCACTTGTGGCCATAATTGAGGAAATTGACGGACTATTTGAGGAGCATCATTGTGCAGTTGATTCATTGCAATAGAAAGTAAGTTTGGTGATCGGTAAAAACATTGATTTAGAGCTGGCAACGCCTCCGTGATTCAGGACTTCCGAAATGAGAAAAATTGGTTATTGGGGGAAAGTCCATGCCGGCCGTTTCCGGATGGATGTCCAGGTGTTCGTCTCCACTATTATAGAGCCGTATGTAACCGAGTTCGAGGTTCAAAATTTTCGTCTTGGCCCGAAAATGGTTCTTTCTATTGAAATCTGGTACCTTACACACGAATTCCTGTACATTAATGTAATACTGGTAGGAGATGGGGAGGGGGGTAGATAAAATACGTGGCACAAAAAATTAGGCCTGCTCCCCCTCCGAAAATGACGTGGATCCGGGCCTGCTGACTTGTTTGAACATGAACGTGGAAGATGTTGAGAATATAAATACCAGACGTTAAATTAAGTGTAGAGCGAAAAGTAGGACAATTTTGACCTCTCCCCGGACACCTGATAAATGAGCTCGGACGCTGTAAAAAGTAGGACATGTCCGGGGAAAATGGGACGTCTGGTCACCCTACCTCCAAACGGAGCCCCTCGCTCGTGTCATAATGGGTTGCATTCGCGTTATAATGCGCTCGACGGAAAAGAGGTCGGACATTCATTGAAGCTACCAAATTAATTAGTATGTTCACATGCCAGCTCTAGCGTACCGAGGCAGGGGCGAGGGGGCGGACCGCCCCGGGCCACCGTTCGGATGGGGCCCCTGAAAAGCTTAAACATGAAAAAATTGGGCTTTTGAAGTAGAAAAAATGGCTAAAATCGCTAGTACAATTGAGAAAAACGTTGATTCGCGGCTGAAATTGAGAAAAATTTTCTTAAAAAGCGGTTGCTAATATTAAGAAAAACTGCTAATTCACAGCTGAAATTGAGAAAACGCGTATTTTTTAAAAACTGCATTCCATTTGCCGACTAGTTTCTTCGACTATAGTAACTTCGCAACGCAATGAGACAAACGATAATTCGATGGGTAGACTAAGAGAGAAAAATTAGTTAAGAAACGCGAATTTGTGGAAAGAATGCACAAAAAGTGCTAGTTCGCAGCTGACATTGAAGGGAAAAAACGCTAAAATTGAGAAAAATGTCTTAAAAAACTTTGCAAAACTAGTTCTTTCGGCCAAAAATGGAGAAAAACGCTAATTCTCGGCTAGAATTGTGATTAAGCGCAACAACATGCGGCTTTAAAACTTAAGAAATATCCCTAGTTCACGGCTGACATTGAGACAACGCAAACTCGGGACTGAAATTGGGAAAAAGTCCTTATTCACGCGGCTAAAACTGAGAAAAGCGCTATTTCAAGGGAAAAAAAAAGAGAAAAAAGCGAATTCGCGTCTTAAAAATGAAGAAACAAGCAATAATTCATGGCTAAAATTATGATTCAGTGCTACAATTTAGCAGCTATAAAAATTGAGAAAAAAAGGGAATTCACAGCCCTGGGGAGAAACGCCAACTCATGGATTCTCGGGGCAACATTTGAACTGAAATTGAGAAAAGGCGCTAATTCACGAGTGAAATAGACAAAAACGCGAATTCGCGTCTAAAAGTGATGGAAAACGATAGTTCATGTCCGTAAAATTGCGATTTTACGGATAAAATTGAGAAAAAGTGCTATAATTCGCAGCTAAAATTATGAAATGTGCTCATTCGCTGCTGAAATTGAGGGCAAAAAAGGCGAATTCACAGCTGAAATTGAGAGAACACCAACTCGCGGATTCCTGAGGCAACTTGGGGGCTGACACGGAGAAAAGCGCTCTTTTCACGCGGCTAAAACTGAGAACAACGCTAATTCACGGATAAAAAAAAATGAACAACGCGAATTTGGGTCTAAAAGTAGAGGAAGACGCTATTCACGGCTAAAATTGTGATATAGCGTTACAATTTGGCAGCTTTAAAATTGAGAAAAAGTGCAAATTCACGCCTAAAATTGAGATAACGCCAACTCACGGATTCTAGGGGCTGAGATTGACATTGAGAAAAAGCGCTGATTCACGGCGTGAAACAGAGAGAGACGCGAATTCGCGTCTAAAAATGGAGGAAAACTCTAATTCCCAGCTAAGGTACCTATGAAAAATTGCGATTTTACGGATAAAATCGAGAAAAAGTTCTATAATTCGCAGCTAAAATTAAGAAATGTGCTCAATAGCTGCTGAAATTGAGGGTAAAAAAGGCGAATTCACAGCTGAAATTGAGAGAACACCAACTCGCGGATTCCTGAGGCAACTTGGGGAATAAGATTGAGAAAAAGCGCTAATTCAAGCGGCTAAAACTATGAAAAAGTGCTAATTCGCGGGTAACAAAGACAGAAAAACACGAATTGTCGTTTAAAATGAAAAAAAACCAATTCGCGGCTTACATTTAGAAAACTTGCTAATTTGCGGATAAATTGGGAAAGAGCACTCAAACGCTACCCAATTTGCAGATTCTTGAGGCAACTTCACGGCTAAGAGCTTATAAAAAGCTCCGATTCGCGTCTAAAAATAAGAAAATGAGCTGGTTCGCGGATGAAATTGAGGAAAAAGCTATAATTCGCAGTATTATAGCTATTAAAATATGCTAGTAGAATTGAGAAAAAACGCTCATTCGCAGATTAAATTGAGAAAACGCACGTATTCGGTTTTCGGAGGCAATTTCGTAGCTAAAATTGAGAAAAATATGTACTTCAACGCTACTAAAAAGTATTTTTAGTTTAATTAGAGATTGAAGGGCCTCCTAAAGATTTCCGCCCCGGGCCCCGATAGGTGTTGTTCCGCCACTGCATGCCAGTAAGCAGTATACCGAAGGGAGGAAGTTTGTTTACATTAACCAGAATCAGACTGTTTCTGAGCTGAAGTCACTTCGAAGGCACCCGTTTATTTGTTTTTTCATTTAAGTGTCTAGGGGCCCCGAGTTTCAATTACTTCAGTCCCAATGAAACGGAATCGCGGAAAAGAAGTTTCTTAATCTTTGCCCCCTTGGTCGAATTCCTTCGCCTCTGCCTCCCACTATCTCTAACTGTGGGTTTCGACTTATGGGAAGATCAAAAACGCCGTTATGGGAACGTTAAAAACCACCTGTTGACACAAGTATGCCCACGGTTCTTGCTTTGGAAAAGACAGGATAGTTCGTTCGTGACATCTGTCTGTAACTTAGTTAGAGATTTAGTGGGCCTTACCATGTTTTTGGTGGGAGGGGGGTAGTAACGGTCCAGGTATCAGCATAACCGGAAATAACATAATTTGTTTGTCCCTTCCGAGTAATCACTAAACAAGTTCACGTACCTGATTTCCAAAGAATAAATCGCCGATGTACTTAGAAAGAATGGAACTCTTTGTCCTGGACTCGAGAGTGCCTTGCAACTCGACGATACCCCAGTTTTCCACTTTGTCCTTGTCTCTGTAACCAACCAAGCGATGTACGAACACAATTCCCATAAAAATTAATTTATCTTTAGCCTTACAAGCGAACTAAAATCGTCATTTATTCCGGTTTTAAGACTGTGGACTGACACTTGTTGGGATTGAAATATTTTTGACTTGCCTTGAATGATAGGCTCTGGCTATCACAGGGGGACGCGGCGTGTTAAAAACGCGGTAAACGCCTTGGCAAAGTGGCAACAGTCTCAATTTTTAATAGTTTTCGTGTCGCTTGTATCTAAAATTATCTAGGATGATTGCTTTCATCGTTCGGTTTCCTCGTGATTTTCTTTAAAACCCGTTCGATTTGTTTTTTATCTTAGCGGTAAAGCCTTGGTTTCTGTTAAGTTTGAAAGGTGCGGGGGGGGGGGGTGGTTGGGCCAGCCAGAAGAGCGAGCCTCAGTCGTCTGAGTGGTTTCGCCCAGTGAGGAGACGACTCATTAGAGTGGATTAACCTATTAATTTTTCTTGCCATTTAATTGAAGCATTTCTCATCTAAAAAATAATAATAAAAAATCGTCGCGATTGATCGCTCTGTGGAACGAGAGAATTGAGTTATAAAATCTCTTCTCAAGCTGAAACCGAATAAAAAGTCCAAAATGACGGCCCACGATCAAATGAGGGCGATGTTGGATCAGCTCATGGGAACAGGCCGAAATGGTGAGTTTTATTCATTATTTTTCCACAAATCGTTCTAAAAATGCGTTAAAATTGTTTTTTGTCGTATTAATGTGTGGCTGAATTCGATGAGTCGAACGGCTGGGTAATTAAGAGGACGTGATGTAAGGTCATTTCATCACTAACCTATGTATGTATTGGTAGTTTCCCCTTGGAACGAACAATTGTTTGTTTTTTTAATTATTCGTTTAAATACTGGGCTAAAACACTGTAAAACGGCAATAATTCCTTCGACTTCTGCTCTGAAGTTGAAACATATGGGTGCTTTATTGACGAACCTTATACGTTCAGTTCTTATTGCGCACGCATTTTTAGCTTTAGCACTTTTATCTTTATTTCAGTGCTTTTATCCCCCCGGTAAGCTGGAATGAGGAGATACATTCATCTTGTCACGTGTTCAGGCCAGACCCTCGTACCCCCATGCCAACATAGTAGCGACGGTGGTCCTACTCACAAGCCCTCCTGGTCGTGTTGTGCCGCTGCCTGCTCGCTTGAGTGGACCGTGAAAGTCTTGAAGATGAGTGATGGACTCGTCACTTAAAGGAAGAGATCTTCCTCTCCTCCTAGCTGGGCTGATAAGCTACACTACACACTTCCGGTGTACGGCTCTTTACGTCCAATTGTGTGGTGAGCAAAGGTCAGTGACCAGGCAAACTGAGGCCCGAGATTTTGGAATGTTGCGAATTGGAACATATCTCATTCACGAATTTTTCGGCATCGCGATGGCCTAACCCTTGGACTTAAGCTATCTCATCTCTCACCTCCACCCTGCTCCCTGTGCCTTTCGCACGTTGAGTTGCCACATTGCGCTCCTCAAGCCAGTGGGCAATGAAGATTAGCTGATGCTCACTACTCTGGTGACACTGCGGCATAGTATGGAAAATGCTGATGTCAATGACCAGATAACTGAAGGCCCTAGGTTTAGGAATGATCATGCCGCATATTGAAACCCTACTTGCACAATTCCCTGCCCCGAATGCCAACCCTCGGGACCACCCTGACTTTCTGATCTCAGGTGGCATGAGCAGAGGGTAGAGATTTTGATATTTTGGAGCAATGGGTAGCATAGGGCCAACGATATACAGGGTGGAACAGGATAAGTATGACAAAAAAAATTGGGTTAAAATAGGCCTCATTTGCGATCGAAAACACCCTGTCCACCCTAAACCTAAACACCCTATGGTCTGAAAATCAAAATCCTACAAGATATGATTTTTCTAACGTTTTTTTGTGGCTTGTATCACTTTTCTTAATAGTCCAGTCAAACGGTAGTTCCACGTGGACAAAAATCTCGTCCACGATTTTTTCACTTTATTCTATGTTTTTTGGGGTGAGGAGCACGAATCTGAAGAGATCCAACAAAATTTACTTGTGCGTTTTGAGAAAATCGCGAAAAACTGCTCATTTTTGGCACTTTTTTTCAATTTTTTGCTTATAACTCCTTAATGACGTATTCTACGGAAAATGTTACCCTCTCATTTTTTGAAAAGCATTGAATTCTGCGTCGAATCGTTCTTTCTTTTGTCACAATTGACACAGCCGTTTCACCGGTATTGATTTTTTCTAAATGGTCATTTTTTGCCACTTTTGGTAAAATTAATAAAAATTACTAAGGCAGCAGCAACTTAAAAACGGCTGTTCCAATCGGAAAATGTCATAAAATCAAAGTACAGCTCTTCTTGCAGTCGGAAATGATGTTGAAGAGGCTACTAGCAAAATGCAAACCGCGGTAGAAGAAGTAAACACCTGGACAAAAAAGTGGAGAATAAAACTCAACGAGGAGAAATCTGTTCATATAAACTTTAAAAATCGCAAGATCAGCCCAATCCCTGTGCAACTCAATGAGAAAATGATACCATTTGCAAACACGGCGAAGTACCTAGGCATGACGCTGGATGCTAAACTCCGGTGGAAACCTCACGTCAAAAAGAAAAAAGAGTAACTCAACACCAAGCTCAGAAAAATGTACTGGCTGCTCGGGAAGCATTCTGAGCTCTCGATGGCCAACAAGCTCCTGCTATACCAGCAAGTTCTGAAGCCGATCTGGGCCTACGGGTGTCAGCTTTGGGGCTGCACCAAGAAAAGCAATGTCAAAGTCATACAAACTTTTCAAAACAAAGTTTTGAGAATGATTACAAATGCGCCCTGGTATGTACGAGGGCTTGACCTGCGTCGTGACCTGCAAATTGAAACGGTGGCAGAAGCTATCAAAAAACGAGCAGCGGAGCACGAAAAAAGGCTCCACAAACACCCTAATGTCGAGGCACTCGTCTTGCTGGATACTGCAGGAGACCTTCGACGGCTAAAAAGGACCAAACCCCTTGACTTGGTAGCTACATTATAAGTGTAGTGAAGCTACAAACTGTGTAATGTGAAAGTGAAGTTGCTAGATGTTATTTAATTCTTATTTGTGTATACAGGGTGAATTTTTGGTAGTGTTGCAAAAAAATTAGGGTGAAACTACATGAAAAATGGAATTAAACGCGACCTTCCCTGACGTTATATCTTGCACCGTTCAG